>JAESIW010000137.1:327531-339049 GCA_016802295.1 Brachionus rotundiformis
ACGACGCTTATTCGCAAAGTTAGGCGCAGACAGACAGACAACTTTTTTTCGGAATTATATATTAGAGGACTAGCTCTTTTAAACTAAAATCTTGTGATTTTATACAGCTCCTAGCGGCTTCGCTTCTCTCTTTTTTATTCCTCTTTCCATTTAGAGTCAAAATTTAAAATTTTTTAAAATTCTTTGTTTATTAGTATTAAGTAATTATAAATCATATCTGAATATTTTAACGTGAAGATTCATCCCTGAAATTATACAAACGACCGATATGCAATTGTGATATATAGGTTAATTAGCGATGCAGGGAATTAAATCCAGGTTATTCTTATTTTAGTTAAAATTTTGATCAAATGATGTTATTTATTTTTTTACAGCTGCATTTAAATCAAAACTTAACGTGAAATTTTTACTTAAATAAATTAAATAGTTAAAAATTAAAAAATTAACAAATTAAAGTTAGTTAAAAAGCAATTAATTTTTAATTTAAAAAAAAACTTTAATACTTAAATTTAAAAAACCTATAAATTTTTATATATAGGAATTATGGTTGCATAAGTTTTTTTTGATTTTATTGTAATAATTAATGTTTTTTTTTTTAATAAATAAACAAAAGAGTTCTTTTTTTTAATTGTTTATTCTGTTAAATGAATAATAATAAAAAATCATTAAATAAAATAAGATAAAATAATAATAATTACAATTAATTAAGAATTTCGCGAAACACAACATTTTTTGTGTAAACACTATTATCATTTGAATTCAAACGTAATTTCCCTTGACGATTAGAACCCATTAAATGGGTGTCAACCAAAATGCACAGCGACTGAAAATTGCGTACACGAGATGCCGCTACATACAATTGTCCATGTGAAAAGACTGGATGACGTAGTAGTAGACCAACATTATTGAATGTTTGGCCCTGAGATTTATTAATTGTCATTGCAAATGACAATCTGAAGGGAAATTGAATGCGTCTAAGCAAAATCCCTGGGTCATTGTTGTTTGAGCGAAACTCAGTCCGACAAAAAACAAATTCATTACCTTCTTGAGGTCCTGTCAATACAGTACATCTGATAGTATTTACATTGCATTGAACCACACGTAATCTGGTTCCATTACACAATCCAAAAGCTACCGACCAATTTTTCAATAGCATTACAATAGCTCCGACTTTAATATTTAAACAGTGCGGTGGAAATCCATTTGGAGTTGCTCTGATTGCTTGTTCAACTGGATAATCATCTACATCATCAATAATTCCAGTCTGACGATTAACAATATTGGTTGTTGATAGATATTCATGATTATCTCCAATCAATCTTTCCAATATAACTTCATTGATTTCAAGAGAATCACTATTTGTTGGACACAATATAGCATTGTTTAGTCTATTTTCTTGATCCAACTCAAGAGGACCATTGCCAAACACTTGATTAACAATATTGTCCTGGCAAACAATCCTATCAGGAAGCTTTACCATATATTGACCATCATAAATACGACTACGACCATCACCAATTTCCATAAGCCAGTCCTTGAACTCATGTTCATTAAAATCAGCTCTAACGTTTTCGGTCAGTCGCAACTGGGTAAAAAACGGCCACAAAGGCGAATTCTTCATACACATTAGAATGCCAGACTCGATATTTTCATTATCAGAAACAGGACAGCATTGTCGAAAATCACCAGTAAGCAATATTGGTTTACCACCAAAAGGAACATTTGGTTGCAGCATAATATCCCGAAGTAATCTGTCAACACACTCCAACATTGCTCTAGACACCATCGAAGCTTCGTCAATAACAAATAATCTACATTCGCGTAGCTCTTGAGCTTGCTGTGAATGCACCATTATACTACTTGTACAACCCAAGTATGTTGGCACTGGTAACCTGAATCTAGAATGCATTGTGCGTCCACCACCAATCAACAATGATGAAGCTATACCGGTAAAAGCAGTAGCAATCATTGGCATATTGTGTTGTCTCAAACGATGATATAATAGCTAAATTAATAAAGAAATAAATTAATAGACATTTATTAAAAAATCAAATAAATTACATTTATCACATAAGTCTTTCCAGTACCACCAGGGCCATCCAGAAAAAAACTCTTGTTCAACAGAGGGTCATTACTGAACACAGCATCCATAACAGCATTAATGGCATTCTTTTTTTAACTGTTAAGGAATAAAATATATAAAATAAGAGTTTTTTTACTCGTTGTTGAATATTAAGAGTTAATTCCAAATTTAGAGCCTGTTCAGCATGCTGCTCTGAAGTTAAATCCTCCGAATTTAAAGGCATATCTCTTGAACGCCACTGAAGTCCACGATCATCAGGTAATGGCAAATTGTAGTCATCTAATGTCTTACCAAATGTCTCCAATATAAATCTTATATGCTAAAAAATAAAAAAATTTAGATTATTTGATCATTTTTTTTTCTTATTATTGTTGAAACTTACACCAAGTGCCTTATGATATTTGGCATCATCAACTTCGTGTCGATAATCTTCGCTCATTCGATCCCTAAATGACTCCCACAATTGCAAAGGATTAGGATTAGTAGGATTATTGTGATATAACATTGTCACAAACAAAAACCTTTGTTAAAATTATATTAATTAATAAATTCAATATAAGCAAACATTTTTTTTTACCTTATCCTATAAGGTAATTCAACTCGACATATCTCTTCCATTGTTGCGTACCATTGCTGATCATTCTCTACCAAATTCAGTGCACATGCAGCTTCTTCAAATGTGTCATAAACTATAGCATTGACTGTTCGTAAGTATTGATATGATGTTGGTCCACGTACATGTAATAATAAAAGCTTCAAATGAAATAATTCGCGATTGTTCGGATGAATAAATGGTAAACGTCCAATTATTTTGTCAGCTCTATTGACTTGAACACGTTCTATCCATTCTTTGATTGAGGCATCGTATCGGTAGTAATTGACAATATCTTTGTAATGATACTGATTGGCACGATGATCACGTCTATTCAAGTCGAAAAACTGTGTTAACATTGTTCGTGGTTCAGTATCCGCCACTTGTTGTATATTGTTTGGATTAAAAACAACATTATGTCTGTTCTCCAAATGAATTAACAAACGAATAAGAGTGTGAGATATATCGTGACGTTTGAAACCAATTATCTTATCAAAAGCTTCAATTGAACTGACATATCTCTTCCGCTCATACGTCCTTATCTCGTCATATATTTCTCCATCAAATTGATTCGTAAAATCAGCTGGAACATTGTCACCATTATCAACAACAGTATTAATCTCCGAATCTTGAACATTCTCATCTTCATTGACATCAGAAGTATGACCATTGTTGTCATTATTTTCAACTGTTTGAATATGGTCAAGATCATGATTAATTTGAACGTCATAATCATCATTTTCTATAACATCATTTGGTTGATTAATTTGATTTGAAGAATAATGTAGAATTTGTTCAACTTCTTCACGTGTAACTCCACGATCTGCATATGGCATAATGTTATTCAAACCATGTGCTTGAACATTCACACGATCATTTCCTTTGCAGACATAATTGAAAATATATTTCATGGAGCTCAAATTCCCACAATATTCCAAATTAATGTGGCATTGAAACTTTTTCAACATTGCCGGATTATAGGGAATAACAAAACGATTGTCAAGCTCATGTCCTCTAATGGTAACAGATCTGCCATTATTTCTTCTCCGATACAATGGATAGTTATTAACACGCATTACGGTTGAATCGCTGTACTGTTTTGGAAATCCTTTCGAACAACGATTACCAAATTGTTTCATGCATGAACTGTTTGGCAAGCAGGGTCCATGAATCATCTTTGATTTCACAAGTTCATACAATTCTCTATCTAATTCGGGATCGGGTATTTCAGCACAAATAATTTGATCGATTAGATCCGGTGTTGTTGGCTTATCGTTTTGTCTCATCCAAAGCAACACATGATCATGTGGGAGACCTCTTTTTTGATATTCCTTTACACGTACAAAAGCCTCGACTACTCCAATCTTGTGTTCTGTGTTGACATCATTCCAAAACTCTTTAAACTTCAAATTGTACATACGTGAACACATATCAGGCCGAGATAAATATGGTTGTCCGTCGCCCAATGTACTTTGTATTTCAGGCCAATGAGGATTAGAAGTGAATGTAACAAAGTAATCGGCTTTGCCAAAACGTCCAACTAATTCCAATGCATCAAAGTAATGCTGTTTCATAGCTCTATCACTCCCTTCAAACGTTGAAGGAAGAATAAAAGCCCTACCAACTCTCTCCTCTGGATTAAAATTACCATTTATACGGTCCATTATGCCTTGATAATCCATTATCCTAAGGCGACTCTGATTATTTCGAATAAATTGTAGATTGTTCTTTTCTATTTTGATCCATGAACAAACCACATATTCTTGAAATAATTTGCTCATTTTAAAAATAGAATTATGACAATTCGAACGAATATGTAAGCGATGCTTGTAAAACTCTTTTAAAGTTACTCTTGAATTTGTTGTGAGCTGATCTTGATTATGCAGATATCTTGGATCATACCCGGCTTCACCATATGGAAAAAGCAATGGAAAACACATAGGATCACAATTCGGATTCCTCAAGTCAATGCTTTGCATATGGTTATTTGGGTGCTGAGGTACAATATTTATTAGAGGCATATCTAGTTGCCTTGCTTGAGCATAAACAATCACACCATCGTCAGGTAACCCATCTTGGTCATTAAACACAGCTGCTATTTCGCCGTTAACTGCAATATCAGCAATTTGCCTTCTTCCACTTGCATTAACCGGCACATTAAAATTACGTGGAACAAATCGGGTAATCCACATTTGAACGGTAAAAGGATCTTGTTGATTTTGCTGATGAAGAATTTCCCGATTAGTCAAAAATAACTGCTTAAGTGGATTAGAGTCTGTCATCATCTGATTTAAGCGTTGAACAATATCTTCATTGATATTTTGACTGTTATTACTCCCATTCTCAAGCATACTCTCAACAATAGCTAGATCTGAATCCAACATAAGATACTGTGCAGCTCTAAGATTCAAATTACCATTTGGTCCATTAAACATTGGAGGAATGCGATAGTAAACGGAACCATGAACTTTATAAAGATAAGGCAATCGATTATTACGCCTTTCATTAAACCGTGTCATATCATTATAATCATTATCTAAGTCTTCAGGATCAAAATTAGCCTTAACGGCTGCCATCGCAAATAGAGAGTTGTACTGGCGTATATTAATCAAAAATTCTTTCTTGAGTTGCCTTTGAAATTCGTTGACAGGGTTTAATAGCTGTACCAAAGCCGGATGAAATTGATCGATAATCGGAACAACAATCTTGTTACTTTCACAGCAAAGTTTGTAATTGCCGCTTTGATTTACTTCCTTTGGCCAATATAATGCATTGCAATATTGGCAAACATATTCCAACTGGCCTTGATTGTCGATATCAATCGCATTTTCCCTTTCTATATTCCATTCCATATAGTTGGGTCGATTAATGAGGCGTTCACGTCTTCTTTCATTGACTAAACCAAGTCGATGAAGTCGTTCTTCAGGTGTTTCATTTTCCCTGATTTGAGCTCGGTAGTCTCTTTGATATTGAAGCCTTCTCTCGCGCTGCTCCGGAGTCTCATTAGCACGTCGGTTCCTTTGCCTCTCAGTCTCAATAGACAGACGATTATTTGCTTCTTCAGGAGTCTCATTTGAACGTCGGTTTCTATGTCTCTCTGCGTCGAAAGAAAGACGCATATCTCTATTTTCTGGCGTTTCATTAACTCTCAAAACACGTTGACGATTTGATTGAGATAATAAACGATCTTGAGTCTGTTCAACACTCTCATTTGCACGTCTTAATCTTTCGCGCATCGCTCTTGTGAATATCACACTTTGTGCTTCACCTAATAAATCTGTGTCAATCCGTTCAAGTTGATCGGTTAAATTTCTTCTTGAACGAACTGCAGTTGTCGATGAAAGACCATTATTTGTAAGCGGAATCCGGTTTAGTCTGTCCTCAGACTCAATAGTTAATGGCGATCTTCTTCTTCGTCTCGAACTTGATGGTCTGCCAGGTCGTCTAACAATTGGTGTTTCAGGGATATTTTCGGTCTCATTAAAATTGACACCAGAGGTTTCGTCATTTTCAGCAAAACTTAGACCTTTAGTGTTTAAATAATAAAAAAAAAACTTTAACTTTAAAGAAAATCTTACTTTGTTCAAACTCAGATGTTACATCAGCAACAGATTCTTGATGATCAATTGACCTCATTTGCTGATCAAGTTGGCACTCATGCTGAATGCTCATTGGCTCGGCCTCACATATTTGAACTTGAGCAGCAAAAGATGCCGATGTTCCTGGCCGCTGATTATTTATGTTTTGTTCCAGTGGTTGATTTAATGCTTGGTTAATAACTAAAGTTCAATATTTAATGATTTATTTTTGAAAAATTAATAATTTACCATTAAATCTTGCTTCTAAAGTCTTATAGGTAAGTCTACGACTTGTTCTTTGTAAGAACTGACGTTCGATTTCCAAATTGGACCAACCATTTTGGGTGCCAAGACTAAATATTTCTTTTATAGTCTCATCATCGTTGGTTGAAAATACGGTTTCTTTATTAATTAATAAAGTTAATTATTTTATATTAAAAATAATTTCATATAGGAATATTACTTGGTGGCATTCTAGTTATTTTGGTAAAATATTTAATTGTTCTACAATCTAATATTTAAAAAAATTAAGATTTTTAAATTGTAAATTAAAATTTTTAAAAAAGTTATTAATTAGGATTTTAACTTCCTAAATAATTCGGTAATATATAAATTACTATTAATATAATTTATTAAAATTTTCAAATATAGATTTTTTAAAAAATAAGTAATAAGTTTGACATTTATAAAAATATTAAATGGATTAAATTTTTTTAAAAGTATAAACAAAATTGATTTTTAAAACAATTTTTATTAAAAACACATTTAATTAATATTAATATTTATAATTAATATATCTAACATTTAACAAATTTTCCAAAAAATAAAGATAATTTTACAATTAAATCAGTCGTCAAATTAATTAAAATTAAAAAAAAAAAATTTTTTTCATATTTTTATTTAATTAAAAAAAATAATATATAAATTACATTTTAAAAAATACATAAATATGAGTTACAAAAATTTAAATAATAACATTAAAAAAATTGCTTCTTTTTCGTTAATAACCATTAATAACCACACTTCACATTGATTAGTTGAATGCCATTTGACTGAAACGATTAAAATATACCTAGAGCAGACACCTATCAAGATAACTTCGAGCACAAGACTTCAATTTGTCATTTCCATTCGAATATTATCTCAGTCAAAGACCGAGTTTTGAAGAGATAAAGCTGTAACAGAGAAGAGTAACATCCGCCTCTCTACGCATTATCTCGATTCAGTGTCTGCTCAACAAAATAAAAAGTTTAAAAAAAAAAGAGATTAAAGATGGGTTCCTGTCGATTATTGCCTCAAAAGACTATATTGATCAACTAAACCTTGCATGACCCCGGTCACTCACTTGGTCTTTGTCTACTCGGTCACAGTCGGCCAGACAAAAGAGTCTTCGACATAGACATGCCAAGGACTTCCGGGACAACACACATACAATGAGAGTTGAGTCGTAAAGTCAACCTCAAGGTGATGATCACATCGGGTCCCACGCCTCTGTGTCACCGTAGGAGCTTACTGGGTGGGCAGCCTATTTAATATAAGTTTATTTAATTATTTATTTAATAAGAAGTTCAAAACATACGGTTCAACACATGAGGTCTGTACCGTAAGGCCCGAAAAACCTACCTACAGAGCTATAAACTCCAATCTCCCTCTAATGGCCTTTAATTTATTTTAGAAATATTTTAACCTAGATTAAAATTTTATTTTTTTAAATTTCATTTATTTTTGATAAATGGAAATAAAATAATTAATAATTAAATAAAGAATGTTTGTTTCAAGCAGAATTTAATAATTAATTAAAAGAAACGAAAATTTAAATTTGGTTAAAAGATACAATATTTTTTATAATGAAAAATAACAATTAAAGGCCATCACTCTAGAGGTTAAAGTGAAAGGAATCTATAAGAAAAACATCCAATAAATTATACTACCTAAATACTTGAGATCCATCGAAGTTTTAAATTACTTTGAAAGATTCGTTCGATCGATTGCCTTAAAATAATTAAATATTTAGAAAAATGAAACTAAATGAGTAATTTGTTACTTTTAGTACGATTGAATATACAAAAAAGAATCGGTCTGTGAACAGTCGCTCGAAATGTCGATTGTATATTTTTTTAAAAAAAATTCTAATAGTTAAAAATAAAAATTTTACAGTAAATGTTAAGAATTTTTGAATAAGAACATAATATAAAAATCTCTAAACATATATGGTTTCGATAAATTGCATTATTAAACTGAATAAAGTTATTTCATTTTCCTTAAAGTTTTCACGCCTCCCATTCACATCGAATCCAAAAACCATGTCCATATTCGTAATCAGCACATTTGATTACCCCAAAATACACTTTATTCCAACTTTTTTTCAACCAGACTTTTAAAGCCTTAAATGGTCAAGAGCGCTTACAGCCTCGGCCTTTCAACGATTTAGCTTCTAAAGCACTTTTTCTGACTCATTTATTGAACGAATTCAGATTCCGTGTTAAATGGCTATGTCGTTGAAACCTTTCCATTCTGAGTTAAATCAAAGTTTAAAAATAGCCTAAAATCAGCCCTCACGCAACCCTCTTACATACTTTCGAAAAACCAAGTTCATATTCGTAATCAGCACACTCGATTACCCCAGAAGACATTCTTTCTCGAATATTTTTCAACTTGAACACTTAAGCATTAATTTAGCACGAATTTGGTCAAATTAGGCTAAAGGATGCGCCTTTCACGGACATAGAACAAAAAATACTTTTTCTGACTCATTTTTTGAGCAGAATTCAAATTCCGTGATTAAATCGCTATGTCGTTGGAACCCAATTCTTCTCAGCTCGTTCAAAGTCTAAAAAAAGCCTAAAAACAGCCCTCACGCCTCCGCCTCTCAACCAATCCAAAAACCAAGTCCATATTCGTAATCTACGACCTCATAAACCACCAAAAACACCTTAATATCCCCCGATTTAAAAAGTCCATTTTTTAGGTCTTTTTTTCCCAAGCGCCTATAGCCCCCGCATTGCACCGATATAGCGAGTTGACAATTTTCGTCAGAATGGCACGTCGAGAGGTGCGAAACGCGCCGTCGACCTTCGGTCTCCGACGCTTATTCGCAAAGTTGGTTGCACAAACAGACAAACAACGCTTTTTCGAATTTATATATAAGAGGACTAGCTCTCTTGACCTAAAATCTTGTTGATTTTATACAGGTCCTAGCGGCTAAAGGGACTCTTTTTTTTCCTCTTTCCAATTTGAGTCAAATTCAGGCAATTTTTTGAAATTTTTTAAATCTTTGTTTAACAATATTAAGTAATATCCATTCTGTATTTTAGTGACTTTTCATCCTTGTAATTGAGACTCTTTTTTTTCTTTATCTTCTCAATTAGAGTCATTTTTTTTTGAAATTTTATAAATCTTTTCTAATAGTATTAAGGAATTCGAAATACTTTTTAAATTTTTAACGTGACTATTCATCTTGTAACATTTTAAAATTAATTTAGAAATTAAAATTTTGTAATTTGAACTTCTTGATTTGGTTATTGACAATCGATTTATTGAATTTCAAAATATGTTCCTTGTATGAAAAACTTGTAAAAAACTTTTAAACATTAAAATTATCTAAGTATAATATTCAATACTACAGAATTCCCGTTTAAATACTTCTAATTTTTGAAACAGGACAACACTCACGAAAATCAAAACGACTTTTCCGCAAAACGCGACACCACGTCTTTGGACTATAAATCTTTCTTCGCACTGCAACGTTTGTCTTTTCTAACCATGTATTGCCAATTGTGCAACACTATGACTAAATTATTGCAAGTCAAATGAATAGATTCTAAAGATTGCTTCAAATGAAGAAACGCATCAACTATTTATATATTTTTTAATTTCATTGTACTTTAGCTCATCATTAATTTGAACAATGCTTAAGTAATGTCTCTTGAAAACTAATTATTTAGGATAAATCAGTCATTTATTATAATCAATAAATAATCATCCTTTATAGTTTTTTATTACTTGACCAATTTGGCTCTATTTTAATCGAATATGGTATAACTGACTTGAGCACGCGCTTTTCAACCTCATAGCAAAAGAAAAACTTTTTATGACTCATTTTTCAAGCAAAATACAAATTTCTTCTTTAAATCGGTATGTCATTGAAACCCAAGACTTCTCAGCTCGGTCTAGTCTAAAATAAGCCTATAATCACCCGCCACGTTTACCCCTATCATCCAATCAACAAACCATGTCCATATTCTATATCTGCACACTCGATTCCTCAAGAAAACATTCTTGAAACAAATTATTTGTTACTTGACCACTTTGGCTCAAATTTTGTCAGATTTGGTCAAAAGCCCTTACAGACTTTGCCTTTCGACGACAAAGCGCGAAAAAAACCTTTTCTGACTCATTTCTCAAGCAGAATTCAGATTCGATGATTAAATCGCTTTGTCGTTGAAAACAATCTTTTCTCAGCTCGTTCAAGTTTAAAAAAAAGCCTAAAATCAGCCCTCACGCCTCCCTTTCACCTCCTATCTAAAAACCAAGTTCATTTTCCTTATCGGCACACTCGATTTGCAAAGAGAACCTTTTTTACCGAATTTTTTTTATTACTGGACCAATTTGGCTCAAATTTGGTCAAATGTGGTACTATTCCGCTAAAGCTCGGTCCTATCAACGACTTGCGCGAAAAAAACCTTTACTGACCCATTTTTCGAGCAGAATTCAGATTTCGTGATTAAATCGCTATGAGTTGGAACCCAAGCCATCTCAGCCCAATCAAAGTCCAAAAAATTGTCCCATATTTTAATTGTATTATCATCTGATCCTGAGACAATATACCCGTTTTGTAATATCTCCAAACTTTTCACTTTTAACTTTTCCCTTACACAATTTCCAAAAACCAAGTACATATCCGAAATCAGCACAGTCGATTACCCCAGTAGACATTTTTTAACTAAATTATTTTTTTACTTGACCATTATAGTTCTATTTGGTCAAATTTGGTCAGATTTGGTCAAATGCACCTACAGCCCTTGCCTTTCGACGACATACCACAAAATAAACCTTTCCTGACTCATTTTTCAAGCAGAATTAAGATTCGATGATTAAATCGCTATGTCGTTGAAACTTTTCTCTTCTTTGAGTTCAATCAAAGACTAAAAAAAACCTTAACTCACCGCTCACTCCTCCACTTCTCATCCTTTCAAAAAACCAATAACATATTCGTAATCAGCACACTCGATTCCGCCAGAAGACATTCTTTCTCGAAAATTTCCC
>JAESIW010000137.1:358887-375535 GCA_016802295.1 Brachionus rotundiformis
AGAATCAAATCTGGCGAAGCCGCTAGGACCTGTATAAAATCGACAAGATTTTAGGTCAAGAGAGCTAGTCCTCTAATATATAATTCCGAAAAAAAGTTGTCTGTCTGTCTGCGCCTAACTTTGCGAATAAGCGTCGTAGACCGAAGGTCGACGGCGCGTTTCGCAGCCCTTGAAAAGTTATTCCGACGAAAAAATATTTCGCTCTATATCGTTGCATGGGCGGGGCTATTATAATTATAATTATTATAATTTTTTTTCGAAATGTTTTTTTCTTGGTCTATAAAACCACTGGCTAATCTGTCTTTTTGAAACACATAAAGAATTCGCCAAATGAATTAATTGATACTTATTAGGGTATTTGCTTTCTGTTTCGAAGAAATTACTTAAAGTTAATTGTTCATTAAGATTTTTTTGAAATTTTCTTTTTTGATTTTGAATTTGAAATCCACTTTGAAATCTGACGAACTGTTAAATTGGTTTCCATTGATAATTCCAGTTTTTCTTGTCAAGAAAATTTTTTCTTCGCATTAATACAATCATTTAATATCGATATGCTCTTTTTTTTTTTTTAATCAAAATTTCTTTTTTAATTAGGGATCCTATTTTAATCATTCCATTTATTGAAAAAATTGTGGAATATTTCAGACTACTGAAAATTTTATTTATTAAATTCTTGGTAAAAATTGTAGGAGTTCTTAGGGAAAAATAAATTGATTCGAGAATGAATATAAGCTGTCAATTTGCTTATTCATTTTTAAAAAATCTTTTTAATAATTTGATTTTTTCACGCAAAGTAATTTTTATGATAAAAAGTTTTAGTTCTCAAAGATTTCGTTTATATTGTTTTAAGATATTTTTTTTCATTTATTTCAGAATTAGATCAAATAAAGTTCTTGTTTTAAGCAAAAATCAATAATTTATGCTTAAAAAAGATTTTATGTTCTTAAAAAAAGATTTCGATCAGAGTATTTAAAGATATTTCTTTTCATTTATTTCAGAATTAGATCAAATAAAGTTCTTGTTTTAAGCAAAAATCAATAATTTATGCTTAAGAAATTTAATAGTTCTCAAAAATTTTTATTTATTTGTTTTTTGACTTTAGATAATGATTAGCAATACATGGATTATTATTTTACTTTTTTTTTATTCAAGAATTTTCTTTATCCTAACATCAGCTCACATCATAACAAATCAAAAAGTTTATTCGGGTTCTCATTCAAGCTCTGCATCAGAAAAATTTCAACAAATTTTTGAAGCAACAAATGCTGTTGTTTGTGATGATTCTGAGAGATCTCTTAGGATAAAGGAATTTTCCATTCCAGAAAATTATTCTTTGAATTGTTACGATTATTTTCTCCTAATATATTTCCGAGATAAGCAATTAGGATTTTATCCTCCGCAAGGTGGAATCATTAATAGCAAACAGAAATACTTAGATCGTTGTAGAAAGATTAAAAGGTAAGATAACTTTTTAAACGATTTCTATGTATAATTTAAAATTTTTAAAAGATATATTTTGAATGAATAAGATATAATTATTGTTATTAGAGACTCAATTGTTTTAAATCAAAAAAATAATGGTGATGAAATTATTGAATGGCAATTATTCAAGAATAGTGATTATTTAGTTTGGTTTTATTTTAAATTTGGTATTTATGATGAAGAAAATGACAAGATTCTTGTGTTCTCTGCTTCAAAAGTAAGAATTATCTATTAAATTCTAAAAAAAATATTTTTTTTATATTTAAGAACATTATTTTTTATATTGCCCTTATTGTATCTGTCAGACATATATTGATTAAATTGTGTTTTGTTTATGAATGTTTAATAATTTTAACTGAAGAAGCAAAAATGAAGGAAATTGCAAAAAAATCACATATATCAAAGAAAACAAAATAAATTTTAATAAAATAAATTACGATTAGAATAGATAGAATTTCAAGACAAATATTGATCACTTTTGTTTTAAGTTATTAAACTTGTTTTCTTGAGCTTTAATGTATACTTTTAAGATTTAAATAAAAATTGTTTTTTCGGTTGTTTCATCAACAAATAAGTTTCGTTTGTAATCGGAAGCACTCTGAGCACATTAAGCCTTCTCATATTTCAATCAATTTAATTTTACATGCCTGTAAAAAACGAAGAATAGTTATAAATGAAAATTCAAGATGCTGTAAAAGTCATTTAGATAAAAAAGGTTTAATTAAAGACGATTTCTTTGAACAAATTTCTACACATATTAAATCTTTTGACAATCTGATGATTTCTATGCTTGACACTGCAGAAATTAGTCAAAAGAGTATTTTCGAAAAGTTTTTAAATATTTCCTCTGTTGAAGAAACTCTCTGTCTGGAAATAACAGGTTGGACAAAAGACCAATTTATTCACTTTTCAAGATTATTTACAAAAATTAACAATACCAAAAAAAGGAGCAAGGATCAGCTAATAGCGCTCTATCGCTTTTGGTTACGTACAGGAACAAAACAGTCAGTCATAGCAAAAATGTTCAATAGACATACAACGCAACAGCAAATTAGTAAATATTTGTCTCAAATTAGAGACGCAATTTATGAAAACTTCGTTCCATTATTTCTTGGAACAGAAAAAAAAAGAGAATTTTATTTGACTCATAACAATCAAATGGTAAATGATCAGGAATTGGTAATAATATTTGACGGTACTTACACTTACATCGAATAAAGTTTTAATAATGAGATGCAATATCGAACTTGGGATGTTCAAAAATCAACATCGTTAATAAAACCATTTATAATTTGCTGCTCTGATGGCTACATAATTGATTGCTATGGAGCATTTGATGCTAACATTAATGAAGCTTCTATCTTAAAATACATTTTATCTAGTGACAAAAATCTAAGGAAAATCCTTCTTCCTAATAAAACAAAAATTATTCTTGATAGAGGTACATATGAGTTTAAAAACCGTATTCCTAATTTATAATTTTTAAAAGGATTCCGAGATATTGTAGAATACTTGATTCAAGAATATAGATACGATGTTAAAATTCCCACATGTTATCAAATAGAAAAACCAGATGACGAACACGAAAAAACTGTTTCTAAAAATAAACAGCTTTCTTTAGATCAGGCAAATAAAACAAGAATAGTAACAAAGGGAAATCTTTCAATTTTATATAAAATTATTGATTTTAAAAATTAAGTGTCGGTTTATAATTGAGGAAAAAATTGGAGAATTAAAAAAGTTTGAGGCTTTAAATAATGTCCGCAATACTGAAATTGGTCATAATCAAATTGATTCCCGTATAGCTTGTGCAATGCTAAACTTTAATCATAAGCCATGCTGCCCAGACGGAAGAAATGTAACAAAAATTGCTCGCAGGATAAAGAAAAAAGTCAAATTAACTTCAAATAAACTGGATTTTCTTTTGACAAAACAATTCGATACCAAATTTATCACTCTAGTTTATTTATCTAATATTATCGATTTCCCTGTTATTAAGAAAAAAAGACTTCGAAATAAGATATTTCTTGGATCGTATCAGTTAAAACAAGCCAATTCTTATGTTAAAGATTTAATTAATAATAAAACTACTTACATTGTGAACAATTATTTGTTAAAGAAATTTATAAATGATAAATCCATTGACGATTATAAAGATAGAAAAATTCTCGCTTTGAACTGATTTTGCGGCATAGACGATCAAGAAAGAAAATAAACACGGAAGAAAAAGTTCAATATGTAAAACAATTTCGAAACACTTACAAAGTATTTATTCAATATATACCGGGACTAAATAAAACGAAAGCAATTGAAGGTTTTATTTTGTTTTCTTGTGTTTTTTTTATTTAATAGTTTTTTTAAGCATACATTTGTACATGCTTGTCTGGTCAAAAAACAGATGGTTGTTGTAGTCATGTTGCCAGTGTAATATATTTTCTTAGCTACTTAAAGTTTCGTCTATCAGGAGTTAACTTAAGAGAAGAGTATTTTAACAGAATTCCAATTAATCTTGAAAATAATCAGCTTCCAAACAGACCAAATTATATAAGAAAAAAAAGAAATAGAAAAGAAATTCTGAGATAACATTCAAGTGAATCGGAACAAAGTGAAACAGATAATAAGAAGACAATATTACTTAAGAAAAAAAGTGAATTCATAGAAAATATATCCGAAAATATGAAGAAACTTTTTTAAAAAAAAGAAAATAGAAAAAAAAAAATATTTTTAAATTAAATATACATATAAACATTATTAATAGACCTCAACTGTTCTTGAAGAGTCGATTCTCTTTATTTTTTTTTCAAACCAAAATTTTTCAATAGCAATATTTTCATATGGACTTGCTTCACATTTATCAAACTAAAAAAAGAAATTAAAAATTTAATATTTTAATACTTGAAAACTTTCTTCAGAAGAGTATTGATCATTTGATAATTGACCGCTAACATTAACAGATGTTTTTAAAAAAATTAAAAAATACAACTTATTTTTAAATGAAATGTACCATTGTTGCTTCAATCATTGATTTTATTGGGACATTTCGAAAAGTATTTGTATTAGAAAATATCTCGTGATTAACAAAAAAAATTATATCAGTATTTTTTTAAAAAAAATAATACTTCAAAATCAATATCAAGCTGGGTTCCAGTTTCTTTTTTTCCCGATACAACACGATCCAGTATTTCGTTAGGTTTAATAGAAGGCTAAATAAGATTTAATTAATATAATTTTTAGAAGTTTCTTAATTTAAGAAATTATTTAATTTACATTTTTTTTATATTTAGCTTTTTTAACAAAAAGCTTTAACAATAAACCGAAAAAACTAACCAAAATAAAAAAAAACATCAAGAAAAGAATAGTTTTTATTTGTTCAAAATGCTCAAAATATTAAAGCTAAAAGAAACTAGTAAGACTTTATAGTCAAGGCATTTAATTCATTAAACTGTAATCGTAATCTTTTAGCATTCTTCACACACTCTAAGATTTTGGATTATATTTTGAAGCTCAGAGAAGAAAACAAAAGAATAAAATAAACTTGCTTAAGACAAGAAGCACCAAAAAAAAGAGATTTTTTTTTTAAATCTGTAAGTTGCTGGTTTTAATTGTTTTTACTTGTTCCATTCTTTGGTCACAGCAGTCAGGTGTGGTAAAGGCGGTATATTCTTTTGAGTTATCGTCTATTAATATTTGCCAATAACCCGTCTTTAAGTCAATGTTAGTGAAAAAGTTTGATCCGCTTAATCCATCTAAGATGTCTTCGATCCTAGACAGAGGCCAATTTTCGGTGATTGTAACACCATTTAATTTACGATAGTCAATACAGAATCTTCTTGTACCATCTTTCTTTGGGATTATTAAGACCGGAGCCGCCCAAAGCGATGTTGACTGTTCGATTATTTCATTTTCTAACATCTCTTTCACTTCTTTCTTAATTTCCTCCCGTTCTGCATTTGATTTACGGTATGGTTGAAGTGTGATAGGTTCGTTTGATATAAGTTTAATTACATGTTTACCTTGGTTACACGCCTTTAGGTCTTTAATTGAGAATGCAAATAGGTCCATTACGTAACCCAGGGCCTTCCCGAAGACTTTGTATTCGTTTTCTTCAAGGTGACTTGCAGGTTGAACGTTGAATTCATTTTCCAAATCTTCTAACGGCCAAACGTCTTCGACTATGTCATCCTCGTCCACCACTTCGGATATAATTACATCCTCAAAAGATTCACTAAAGTCATCATATATTTCTTCGTCCAGTTCCATATAAACCACATCTCCGGGAAATTTGATTTTCTTTTCATAGGGAGAGAACGTTGCCCCAATCTTTAAAAATCAGTCAACACCTAAAAGTGCTTCATTTTCGTCAAGGTCCATAATCAGGAACTTATTTGAAATATTATTATTTCCAATACTTACGGTTGAAGGTTCCGTCTCTCCGATCGCCTTGCTGATAGAGTCATCAGGACGTTTGGACGCTTGTTTCCATAATTTTCAATCTCAAACGCTTAGCTACGTTTAATGCCAGGACCGATCTACTTGCTCCACTGTCAATAGAAAAATTAACTTTATTGCCGTTCAAAGCACCCTTAACGCTGAAAATATTTCCGCTTGCGCAAGTATATAGCTTCTGTAAGTTGCTGGTTTTAATTGTTTTTACTTGTTCCATTCTTTGGTCACAGCAGTCTTCCATCAGCTTTACCCTTTGAGTCTGTTTTCCGTTTCTACAATTTGCTTTTGTATGGCCAAACTTATTACATTTATAGCATTTGAATATTTTCTCATCATTTTTACTGATTGTTGGTTTATTCCAGATTCTCTGATCCACATTAAGTTTGCGATTTAGCTTTTGGTGTGTTCTCATGTAAGACACTTTTTCTGCTGTCGCAAGGCTTGTTGTGTATATTTGTGCCTGTTCGATTGCCTCTCTTAATGACTTTGGTTTTGACGAAGTAACCATTTGTCTTACATTATCCGGTAGGGTTTTTGATAACAAGTAGATTCGTTCAGACTCAGTAATATCTACAATACGACTCATGATGCTCTCCAATTTCGATATACTTTCTTCAAAATTACTTTTATTAATGCGCATAGTTAATAACTTGTCCCTTAATTTGTTTTGAGAATCGAGCGTATTGTATAGTTCATAGAACATCTTCTTCAAGGATTCCCAATTCCTTGTATATGCCTTCTTTTCCCAAAGCCTATAGCTCCTTAATGCTTTGTCTTTTAGATATGGGATTATTTCAATTACCAATTCATCCTTGTTTATCTTATTTCTTTCTGCTAGTTTCTCCACAATATAGACCCACTCATCCAATACATCTTTATCTGATGCACGAAATACTGGTATTGACTTAGACCAGTTGTTTTTTACCACAATTTGATTGTTTCCTTGATTATTACCTGTTTCATTACGACTGAAACTTGTAACATTCACTTGGTTTCCAGTGCTTTCATCAAGTAATTGCAATCTTTGTGCTTGATTTGCTAAAAGTGTATCAACTTGTTGCGTTAACCGGATTTTCTCTTGCGTAAGACGCTTTTTTTCTTGCAACAACGCTTCTTTTTCATTTGCAAGGGTCATTATTTTGTCGCTTTTTAATTTATCGCTACAACCAGCTACACGATAAATTAGTTCAATCATGCGGTCTTTGGCGGTGAATTCACCAATCTTTAACTTATCTCCAACAGTTTCTTTGATAAACTTGTCGTAATCCTCCTGTACAAAATATCACCTTTTTACTTAGGATTGGATCTGCCAGTAGGTAAACTGGTCGATTAGGTTCACCTAATCTTCAAAAGAGTTGTGACAGCATGTAATTTAGTTCCTCGAGTTTTAGATTTTCTAGAATTTCTTTTGTTACCGGTACGTCCATATTCATCGTTATTATCGCTGCTACGAATTGTTAAGGGCTCAATAGGGACTTGAATAAAAATACTGAATTGTTTTGTATAAATTCTTTATTGTTTAAATTGCAATTTAAAACTAGATAAAAATATAAAATCGAAACTACTATTTATAAGGGTTCTCAGGACTTCTAGTTTTCTAACGACATCTTGATTCAATAACTAAACAAACTAATGGAATATCATAAAGAATATGAGATGAATTTAAATCGAGCATGATAAAACTAATGAATTAGAGATACAGACTGAAGATGCAAGCTAAGAATTATTTGCTAGTATGTAAACGTGGCTGTTGGGTAACAAATCTTCTAATTAAGAAAAGAACATTTACTAATTTTTCAAACGAGTCAAAATGAATCGTTTGGTGCATGAAGTATTTAAATAATTTGAAAATTAAACAAGAATTTAAAAAAATTCCCACTTTAAATAAGTTTTAAAAGATGCAAAAGAATTTTAGATAAAATTAAATTATTATTTTCTAAAGACATTAAAAATAAGGTTATTTTAAACTGACTCTAAACAAAGACTTAATATTAAAAAACTTTAGTAAACACCAAAATAAATGATACCGTAGACCGCTAATAATAAAAATATTCAAATATTTTAATTACAAAATTTTATTAAAAATTAATGAAATCAGTAAAAAAATTTAAATTTACAAGAACAATTTTTTATCTATTTTTAAAAAAAAGAAAACAGTTAAAAAAAAAAATAAAAAGAATTAAAACAACAACTGAACAACAAAAAATTACAAAGAAAAGAAAATTAAAATAGTCAAAAAAACTAATATGAGAAAATAAGCTTTTGAAAAATGAATTTTTAAAATGTCCATTCCAATTTCCTAAACCTGAAAAAAAATCTGTAAATGTGATTATTAGTGCTTTAAACAAAGATGGACTTTTAGAACAAAAATCACTTGAAAAAAATAAAAGAAAACTATATTCTTTATATGGTAAACATTTTTTGTAAGCAGTTTCCAGGTCATTATAATTAACGAAAACACCTTCTCCAAATATGACAGTGAAAAAAACAACAGCGACAAAAAAAACAACAAAAAAAAATTTTAAACAATAAATAAAAATAAAAGTTATTAACTTTTTTATAGCATAGGACAAATTAAAATCAAGTTTATCGACGTGATCAATTGGAACACTCTTGATAAATACTCTTTGGTACTCTATCCACTGGACAAGTAATTTCCTCTCTTCAATCTTAAGTACGAGGCCTTTTCGATTAGAACCTTCAAATATTAAATAATATTTTGACTAAAAATTAAAAAGACTTAAAAATATATATAAAAAATACCATTAGATCTTTTAAAATTGACACTTTCGCCTTTTTTTATCATGTTTTAAATATTTTTTTTAAATATTTTAGAATATTTTTTTTAATTATTTTAAAATATTATTTTTAATTATTTTTCAAAAGCAAATCATTTATATGGTCAGTAAATCTAATGAAAAATAATTCAATAAAATATGTTAAGTTAATATTGTTAAAAAATCAAATTTTTATTACGAAAATTCTGGTCATTTTGGATTCATCTCTAAAATTAATATTTTTTTGCAGAAAGCCCCAAAAAAGGCCTCCAAAATGATATAATTTTCTTTTGGGAATTTAAAGATCTCAAAAAAATAATAGAGGTCCAAAAAACAATGCAAATAGTGTATCATTCTTTATGTAAATTAGTAAATAGAGTCTTAAGAGCTGTAGCTTTTGATCTTTTTTTACCAAGATGAATTTTTTGAGATCTATCAAGAAAATAATTGGAATTAGAAAAAAAACCTAAAATTTCTTTTTCAAACCCAAACTGAAATAATTTTAAGAGAAGAATATTGGGATCAATCACGTCAAAAGACTTTTTTTTTTTTTTTTTCTTTTAAAATTATTTACCTTTCGAAAAATTTGATTCATACTAATCACACTCAAAAAACAGTTTCAGGTGGTTCAGATCTGAGACATAATTAATAATTTTAAAAAATATAAAAAATAAAAACAATTTTGTATTATTCTATTTACTTATAAAATATTCAATAATAAACTTAGTCTGCATAATTTTTTTTTTTAAATCTTTTTTTTATTTAATTTTTTAATTTGGAATTTTTTGTTGACCAGTTTTTGTAGCTAGGTTTTATTTTATTTACATTTTCTTTTAAAATCGTTGCTTAGGAATAAAAAATATTAAATCAGTATGTACTGAAAATTAAAAATTTAAATTTATATTTAATTTTGTAATGATAATTTGTCTTTGTTTTTAAACCGCTTTCCCAAACCTCGTTGACCCTCTCATGTATCAATTAGATGCTATAATTAAATAATTGAAGGTGCTTTTTTTTATAGATTCAAATGAAAATAAAATTGTTAAAAATTATATTTTTTATCTTTTTACTTGTGGTCATTTTATTAACAATTATTCCTAATAAAATTATTCAAAACTTTGATTTTTACATCCCAAAAATAAATGCTCGGAATTCTGATTTGCCAAACGTGATAGTTGTTATTGGGACTCGACCAGAAGCGGTCAAGTGTTCTCCTCTTATTTCAGTGCTCAAAAATAACCACTACAAAACGAGACTTAACCTGATTGTCCTCAGCACAGGACAGCATAAGGAAATACTTACCGAAACACTCAAATCGTTCAATCAATCGGTTGACATAGATTTGAATCTAATGACCAAAAACCAAGATCTGAGCAGATTTTTTGAGATTTCGTTCAAAAAAACAACTGATCAATTTAAAAAGATAAAAGATATCAAGCTAGTCATTGTTCAAGGAGACACAACTACAGCTTTAGCAGCGAGTTTGGCCGCTGCCTACATACACATTCCAGTGGCTCATGTTGAAGCTGGTCTTAGATCCTATGATTTTGAGAATCCTTTTCCAGAAGAAGAAAACAGGCGCATCATCGATTCAATCTCGACTCTTTTGTTTGCGCCAACTTCTTTTGCCAAAAAAGCTCTGCTCAAAGAAGCCGTTTGTAATTCGAATATTTTTGTCACTGGAAACACGGGCATTGATGCTTTTAAGTCATTTAATTTAAAAAAAGCAGCAGTTATGCTACCACTTGTGGCACATTTGGTCAAGTTTAAACAACAGTCGCAAAGAAAGAAAATTATTATTCTAGTTACAATGCATAGGAGAGAAAATTACAAAAATGTAGAGTCCATGTGTTTGGCAATTCGAAAAGTGGCAAACAAATATTTGAATGAAGTGCTGGTTGTGTTGCCTGTTCATCCAAATCCAAATTTTCGCACTAAAATAAAAAATCTCTTGAATAATTCGTCAAATATTCATTTAGTTGACCCCATACCATATGATTCGTTTGGTCACGTGCTCAATGTGTCCGACATTGTGGTAACAGACTCAGGTGGCATACAGGAAGAAGCGTCGACAGTGGGAAAACCGGTCATTTTGATGCGAGACACAACCGAAAGACCAGAAGGCGTCTACCTTGGAACAATTCGACTTACGGGTGCTCAAGCTGCCAATATTGAGTCATCAGTAGAGACACTAATTCAGAAAATTAAAAATTCTGACTTAAAAGACCTGAAAAAGGACATTTTTGGTGATGGCAAAGCATCGCAGCGCATTGCTTATTTAATTGAGCAATTTGTGTACAAAAAATTACCACTGAATAGTCAGGAGTGTTCGACCAAAGCAAGACAAGACTCAATTGCCAAAGAAGTCTATCAAAAATATTCCAATTCTACCAAAGATATTAATTTGAGTCTGCAAGAGCTACCTATTGGACAGAATGTGGCAGAAGAAAAGTTGAAAGAAAAATTTCTACCATTCGAAGTTAGGAAAAAAAAACTGCAAGAGCTAAGCGTTCCAAGGGAACGACTGACAATGAGCCAACTTTTTTCATTGCCAAGCAAGTACCACATATCCAAAAAAAATGACGAAGAATTTTCGGTGACATGTGTGGTTAGCTTGTATAAAAGAGAAGGCCTGGCAGAAAGATGGATAGACTCTTTGCTAAATCAGACTCATCCTCCCAAAGTAATTTGGATAGTTTACTTTGCATCACCAATTTCCGCTCAATTAGACAAGGAAATTGACCAAATTAGAAAAAATTTGAGTCAAAGGGGCGTCAAGACTGCCATTTATGTCAACAAAGGTGACATGCAGCTAAAATACTTTGGACGATTTCAGCTTGCCATGCAAGTTAAAACAAACTATGTGGTTGTTTTTGATGACGACTCGATTCCACAAAATCGTTTCATTGAAGCTTGTATGCACACAATAAATACTCAAAATTATAATGGCATATTAGGCACCAAGGGCACACCGTTCGAAGAGAACGGTTTCTTTGGTCCTCTAACCCAAACGGAAACAATTATTGAATCCGATGTGGTTGGTGGTAGTTGGTTCATGAGAAATGAATGGGTAAAGTTAATGTTCAGGGACAAGATGTTTACATGGGACACTGGAGAGGACTGGCATTTGAGTGTAAATGCCAGAAAATATGCCAATGTGAGATCGTTTGTTATGCCGGTGAATAAACAAGACAATTCTACGAATGGATACACTGATGACTATTTGAAAATTAGCCAAAGTGGAGACACAAATGGTCAAGTCCAGGATCAAAGAAAATTGCTTCGCATGAAACAAAATGTCAGAGGAGATAGACACATCAATTCGTACCAAAATAGCCCCAAAAGTGTTCTAGTCTTTGCCGAGAACAAGCAAAATGCCATCGATCTTGTAAGCCTTTTGAACCAATGTTTAAATCAGTCAATTAATATGGTACTAGCTGTTCACAATAATCAACAAGTTCAAATTAATGAGACAGATTTAAAAAGGGTCAAAATTCTCAAAGATTTTATGATCGGAAGAGATCACAACTCAAACGACACACTTCTGTCCCAATCATCTCAAAGTTTCTACCATTTTGAAATGATTGTTCAGCAAGCTCAAAGCACCGGCCTAGTGGTAATCGGCTCATCGGCTAATGCGCCAAATGTTGGCACAGTTACTGCTGCTCGTCTACTACAATTTCCCATTCTGAACGTCAACTTGAAAAATCAAGTCAAAAACAAATTTATCAACCAGATAATTAATGATTTGGCCACATGGAAAATTGATGTTGGTTTAGATTTGCAACTGGATTTAGCAGATAAAATAAACATTAAAGATATAATAGGATTTTTTATTAAATAAAATATCAAAATATTCGGCATTGTGAAATTTGGAGCAGAGATAAAAACAAAATATTAAAAATTCCAAAGCTCAAGTTCAAAAGGAGCAAAACATGATCTGTGAATTGAAGCACTTGGTACATCTTTTGTACCACCAATATTATGATTCTGGAAAATTTAGAACTCTGTGTACAAAGGATGTACCAGGTGTTTAAAATTACATAGAATGTTTTGCTTTTTCAGAACCTCAGCTTTAGCATTTTTGATATTTTGTTTTTGTACTAAAATTCACTAAGTTCTGAATTTCGCAGACATATTGCAGAGTTTTGCAGATCATAATATTGTTTTGCAGATCATAAGTTTGTGAATCATAACCATATATTGGTGATACAAAAGATGTACCAAGTGCTTCAATTCACGGATCATGTTTTGCTCCTTTTGAACTTGTTTTTTGGAATTTTTGATATTTTGTTTTTATTTTTGTTCCAAATTTTGCAATGTTATTATCAATGTTATTATTGAAATCTAAATATTCTATGTTTGGCATTACATTTTTAGTTTTTATAGTTTTTAAAGAAGTTTTGATTAAATTAATTCTTTTTTCAAAAGAAAGTCTGTTTTAAAAAACTGATCTATTACTGATCTATTATTCAATTTAAAAAAAACTCATTGGCTTTTTTAAATTTATCTAAAACAAAGAATTGATTAATCCGAATAAAAAAATTTAGCTTTAATTAAAAAAAGCTATAAAAAATAGATGACTCAGTCAGTAATTAAAGATGTATTTCGAGTTGTAACGACTGTGTTACACTAGACACCCTCCCAAACACTGCTATAATTCGAGAACACCGTGTAACTATGACACCAGAGGAATTGGCAGTAGAGGCCAACGGCTCCTGTATTTAATCAGTGGGTCTCAAAGGGGTCCGTAACCTTTGGGACGACATCTTTGTCCACGGCAGAGAGGACGACGATTTATAAAAAATATTGACAAGCTTATCGAAAACTGCTCCATCAACCGCCTAAATCTTAAATCAAAGAAAGAAACATAGTCAAAAAACGAAGAGGGATGAATCTATCTGAATCTATGCTTGGTAGAAAAATCGGACTTGATTGACAACACTAAAGTTGGTATTTTTGAGGAACGGCTTCTTTTGCAAGCTTTAATTCTCTTTGAACTTAAGAGTTATAAATTTGGTATTAATAGATTCATCTCAATGAGATCTTTCTAAATATTTTAGTGCGAAAATTTGGATTTGGATGAACAGGCAACACAACCAGCACTTCATTCAAATATTTGTTTGCCACTTTTCGAATTGCCAAACACATGGACTCTACATTTTTGTAATTTTCTCTCCTATGCATTGTAACTAGAATAATAATTTTCTTTCTTTGCGACTGTTGTTTAAACTTGACCAAATGTGCCACAAGTGGTAGCATAACTGCTGCTTTTTTTAAATTAAATGACTTAAAAGCATCAATGCCCGTGTTTCCAGTGACAAAAATATTCGAATTACAAACGGCTTCTTTGAGCAGAGCTTTTTTGGCAAAAGAAGTTGGCGCAAACAAAAGAGTCGAGATTGAATCGATGATGCGCCTGTTTTCTTCTTCTGGAAAAGGATTCTCAAAATCATAGGATCTAAGACCAGCTTCAACATGAGCCACTGGAATGTGTATGTAGGCAGCGGCCAAACTCGCTGCTAAAGCTGTAGTTGTGTCTCCTTGAACAATGACTAGCTTGATATCTTTTATCTTTTTAAATTGATCAGTTGTTTTTTTGAACGAAATCTCAAAAAATCTGCTCAGATCTTGGTTTTTGGTCATTAGATTCAAATCTATGTCAACCGATTGATTGAACGATTTGAGTGTTTCGGTAAGTATTTCCTTATGCTGTCCTGTGCTGAGGACAATCAGGTTAAGTCTCGTTTTGTAGTGGTTATTTTTGAGCACTGAAATAAGAGGAGAACACTTGACCGCTTCTGGTCGAGTCCCAATAACAACTATCACGTTTGGCAAATCAGAATTCCGAGCATTTATTTTTGGGATGTAAAAAACAAAATTTTGGATAATTTTATTAGGAAAAATTGTTAATAAAATGACCACAAGTAAAAAGATAAAAAATATAATTTTTAACAATTTTATTTTCATTTGAATCTATAAAAAAAAGCACCTTCAATTATTTAATTATAGCATCTAATTGATACATGAGAGGGTCAACGAGGTTTGGGAAAGCGGTTTAAAAACAAAGACAAATTATCATTACAAAATTAAATATAAATTTAAATTTTTAATTTTCAGTACATACTGATTTAATATTTTTTATTCCCAAGCAACGATTTTAAAAGAAAATGTAAATAAAATAAAACCTAGCTACAAAAATAAGAAAAAGATTTTTAAAAAAAAGATTTGCAGACTAAGTTTATTTTTGAATATTTTCTCAGTAAATAGAATTATACAAAATTGCTTGTTAATTTTTTATATTTTTGAAAATTATTAATCATGCCTCAGACCTGAACGGAGTTGTGAAGTTCCTTTCAATTCAGCAAAACTTGAATAATCTTTTAGAGAAATAGGCTTTTTTCTTACCGTAAACTCATGTTTACGACTAAAAGCCAAAAACTCTGCTTTTACTCTAATTGAAATTGTCTTTTACTCTATATGGCCAAAGATTGAGTTTTTGGAAAAAAATAAAAAATCCCATTCTTTGCCATATAGAATAAAAGCTTAGTATTAAGCAAAGTTGCTTAATTCAAAATTTAAAATTTTTTATATTATATTAGAAATAAATTAGTCTTTTAGGTTCCATTTTACGAAAAAAATTGAAATTATAAAGACAAAAATTAAATCAAATCCAGAAATTTTTGCTAAAAAATTAAATATTTTATGTAACTTTTTAAAAAATTAAAATGTAAATAAAGATAATTGATAAGGAAATTATAAAAAGCTTCACGGAAAAGATCCTAAAACAACCTTTGCGGTTACATCTTTTCCAGATTCGGCTATTGTTTATCAAAAAAAAATTGAAGATATTTTCAAATTTTGTTCTTCCAATTTGCTGCTTCATTATAAAGATAGAAAAGCATTTATTGAATTTAAAGATAATTTAGATTTGGTAAATAAAATTGTTTATTTAGCACTGGTATTGAACAGACTAGATAAGCCTATTCAGCTAAGTCAAGTTTATTCCAAAGATTTTCAGAGAGTCAAGAGAGATTTGGATTTTCTGAGAAATTTAAAAGCCAATGAGTATGGCATTGGATTTACCAACCGGATTACCATAACTAATCAAAGCATGGATGATGGTGTTAATTTTTTAATAAAAGATATGAATGAATTTCGCATTAAACCTGTTGTTTTGAACCATTAGACGCACTTTTGGGCACATATAGATGAAGAACTACATCAGATTCAGCTAAATAAGATAGAAGAAATTTTATCCAATGTAAATTAAAAGTTTAAATTGCGCAGGAAAGATAACTTAGCTGTTGGAAAGTTAGTGGTTGGCTTTCATTTTACTGGTAACGGAACTGAATGTGACTTCTATAAAGCACGAATTACTAATATAAACAATACAAGGTGTAAATTAAGAATTTAAAATTAACTTTAATTATTAAACTAGAAACTAAAAAGTATTTAATTTTTAAAAAATGAATTTTCCAACATTTTTAGATTATTTATATTGATTATCGAAACAGTGAAGAAAAAGATTTTTCATTAATCTATGAATGTCCTCAAAAGCTGATCAAAATACCTAGCAAGTAAAATTATTAAATAATATTTTAAAGAATTAATACTATAAAAAAAATATTACTTTTTCATCTTTCTATTTCTATAGACCTATATACCTTTTTTAGAATATTTTTTTGATTTTTTTTATTATATCCCATACTTTTAGATTTAAAAAGTAAAATTTTCAAAGGTTAAAGATTTCTATTAGAAATTCAATTAATTTATTATCTATTTGTATCTGAGTAAGTATTTAAATTCTTTAAGCCAAATGCGGAAAAAAACATATGATCATCGATACATTCCATCTTGATATTTTAAATTTTCAAAAGGTAAATTTCTTCTTATGGCTATTTAAGTAAAAAATATATACAAATTCAACATGAAGAGGGTTA
>JAESIW010000137.1:380864-397825 GCA_016802295.1 Brachionus rotundiformis
CTGAAACTTTTTTAGCATTGATGGGTTGTACGGAATAACATATCTATTGTCCAGTACATGGCCTCTAACAATTACGGATCTACCATTGTTTCGTCTTCGATACAATGGATAAGTATTCAATCTCATAATTGTTGTGTCACTGTATTGTTTAGGAAATCCTTTTGAACACCGATTTCCAAATTGTTGCATGCATGAACTGTTGGGCAAGCATGGTCCATGTATCATTTTTGTTTTTACCAGTTCATAGAGATCACGATCAACCTCAGGATCAGGAATTTCGGCACAAATAATCTGATCGATTAGTTCCGGCGTAGATGGTTTATTATTCTCACTCATCCACAGCAACACATGATCATGTGGAAGTCCTCTTTTTTGATATTCTTTCACACGTACATAGGCTTCTACCACTCCAATCTTGTGCTCCGTGTTCAAATCATTCCAAAACTCGCGAAACTTTAAATTGTACATCCTGGAACACATATCAGGTCGAGATAGATAAGGTTGACCTGCAGCCAATGTTTGTTGAAGTTCAGGCCAATGTGGATTGGATGTAAATGTAATAAAGTAATCAGCTTTACCAAACCGTCCAACTAATTCCAGCGCATCGAAATAATGTTGTCTCATGGCTCTATCGCTGCCTTCAAACGTCGATGGTAGAATGAAGGCCCTTCCAATTCTTTCCTCGGGATTGAAATTACCATTGACACGGTCCATAATACCCTGATAGTCTAGTATTCTAAGACGTGCTTGATTCATTCGCAGAAATTGAAGATTGTTCTTTTCTATTTTAATCCAGGAACACACTACATATTCCTGAAATAACTTGCTCATCTTGAACAGGGCATTGTGATTATTGAGTCGAACATGTAACCTATGTTTATAAAATTCTTTCAATGTCACTCTTGAATTAACAGTCAAACGTTCTTGATTATGCTGGTATCTTTCGTCATAACCGGCTTCACCATATGGAAATAACAAAGGAAAAGATAGTGGATCACAATTTGGATCTCTCAAATCAATGCTTTGCATATGATTATTCACCCGCTGAGGAACAATATTTATTAAAGGCATTTTTAGCGTTCTGGCTTGTGCAAATGCAATCACTCCATCGTCTGGCAAGCCATCTTGATCACTAAACACAGCTGCGATTTCGCCATTTACAGCAATATCAGCTAATTGCCTTCGTCCACTCGCATTAACAGGTACGTTCAAGTTTCTTGGCACAAATCGGGTTATCCACATCCTACAATTGAATGGATCTTGTTCATTTTGTAATCGAAGAATTTCTCGATTAGTGAAAAATAGCTGCATAAGAGGATTTGATTCAGTAAGCATTTGTTGAAGCATTTGAACAATTTCTTCGGAAATTTGTTGATTATTTTCCTGACAATTACGGATCATATTATCAACAATAGCTTGATCAGTATCCAACATTAGATATTGAGCTGCTCTTAAATTTAAATTGCCATCAGGTCCATTAAACATTGGCGGTATTCGATAGTATACAGCACCATGTATTTTGTACAAATACGGCAGTCGATTATTATGTCTTTCGTTAAATCGATGTATATCGTTGTAAACATTGTCCAAGTCTTCGGGGTCAAAATTACACTTCACTGCAGCCATTCCAAACAAAGAGTTATATTTTCGAATATTTTTCATAAATTCATCATGTCTATTTCTTAGGGGAGGATTGACTGGATTTAACAATTGTATCAATGTCGGATGAAATCGATCAATTATCGGCACAGCAATCTTATTTCGCTCACAACAATGTGTGTAAAAGCCGCTTCGATTGACTTCCTTAGGCCAATAGAGAGCAAGGCAAAATTCACAAGCAAGTTCCAACTGGCCCTGGTTGTCAATTTCGATAATATTATTTCGTTCTATATTCCATTCCATATAGTTGGGTCGATTAATGCGGCGTTGACGTCTTCTTTCATTAACTAAACCAAGTCGATGAAGTCGTTCTTCAGGTGTTTCATTTTCCCTGATTCGAGCGCGATAGTCCCTTTGATACAGAAGGCGTCTCTCCCGCTGTTCTGGCGTATCAATAGCTCTTCTATTTCTCTGCCTAGTAGCTTCGAGAGACAGGCGATCATTTGTTTCTTCTAATGTTTCGTTTTCACGTTGAAGTCGGTGTCGTTGGGAATCATTTACTTGACGATTAAGAGTTTCTTCTGGCGTTTCGTTGGCTCTTTTGATTCTTTCTCTCATTGCTCTTGTAATAATACCGTTTTGAGCTTCAGCAAGTAATCCATTATCAATCCTATCAAGTTGAACGGCTAAATTTCGTCTAGTACGATTAGAATTCGAATGATTATCATCACTTTGTATTCTTCTTATTCGATTAAGACCATTTCTTGTTTCTTCTTCTCGCAATGTTAAAGGAGTTTTTCGCCTCGAACTTGTTGGTCTGCCAGAACGTCTCAAATTTAAAGTGTCTGGGGTATTTAAACTCTCATTTAAATTTAAATTTGTTGATTCGTCCTGATGAGCAGAACTTAGACCTTTAGAACACAATTATTATATTTATATATTACTTATATGATAAAAGTTACTATGTTCAAGTTCTGATGTTATATCAGCAATAGATTCTTGATGTTCTATTGAAGTCATTTGCTCTTCAAGTGGAGACTCATGTTGAATACTCATTGGCTCTGCCTCACTTATTGGAATTTCGGTTGCAAAAGAAGCCGATGTTCCAGGACGCTGATTATTATTAATTACACCAAGTGATTGTTTCAATGCTTGGTTAATTACTAAAATAGAATGTTTAATTTTAAAACTTGTTAAATTAATTGTATTTTACTATTTAATCTTGATTTTAAGGTCTTATAAGTAAGTCTTCGACTTGTTCTTTGTAAGAACTGACGTTCCATTTCCAAATTAGACCAACCATTTACGGTGCAAAGACTAAATAGCTCTTTAATAATTTCATCATCTTCGGTTGAAAATACGGTTTCTATATTGATATAAATATTAAAAAGAAATTTACTTAATAAAAAAAGGAAATTACTTGATGGCATTGTAAATTATCAGGTAAAAAATTTAATTGTTTTATTAGTCTAACATTAAAATAGTAAATATATTATAATATTAAAATAAATAATTAAATAAGTTAATTGATTAGGATTTTAACTTCCTAAATAATTCAGTAAAATTAAAAATTAATATTAAAATATTTTATTAATATTTTTAAATAAAAAAATTTTTAAAAAAGAGTCTGACAACATTAAATACATTTGATTTATTTTTTTTAAAAACCAACCAAATTTTATTTAAGCTAAAAAGCCAATTTATATTTAAAGATACTTTAAATTTATTAAAATTTAGCTTTAAAGATTATTAATATAATTTTTAAACTAAAGTGTTCAATAAAATCATTTATTTAATTAAATCAAATTATAAATACAATAATCAATATTAATGGAAAACTTTATTAGAAATAAATTAATATTTCGGAATTTTAATAGTTTAATATGTTTATATAAATAATTTATTCAGATATAAATAAAAAAAATTTTTATATATAAATAAAAAAATTTTATATATAATATATTGTTATTTTGAAATTTTTAAATTTTAACCTTTAAGTATAACTAATTTTACTAAAAATAAAGATAATAGTCCTTTTATATCGGTCATTAAATTATTTAAAATTAAATAAATAAAGCGTTTTTTCGAAAATTTTATTTAATTAATTAAGATAAAATAAATATGACATTAAAAAAAATACATATAAACAATTAACTTAAATTAAAATAATAAAAGAAAAACAATTGACACTTTCCTTGGATATGTTGAATAAGCTTTTGTCTGAAACGATTAATAACCATTTGATGTACCTAGAGCAGACACCTATCAAGATAACTTCGAGCACAAGACTTCAATTTGTCATCTCCATTCGAATATTATCTCAGTCAAAGACCGAGTTTTGAAGAGATAAAGCTGTAACAGAGAAGAGTAACATCCGCCTCTCTACGCATTATCTCGATTCAGTGTCTGCTCAACAAAAAAAAAAGTTTAAAAATAAGAGATTAAAGATGGGTTCCTGTCGATTATTGCCTCAAAAGACTATATTGATCAACTAAACCTTGCATGACCCCGGTCACTCACTTGGTCTTTGTCTACTCGGTCACAGTCGGCCAGACAAAAGAGTCTTCGACATAGACATGCCAAGGACTTCCGGGACAACACACATACAATGAGAGTTGAATCGTAAAGTCAACCTCAAGGTGATGATCACATCGGGTCCCACGCCTCTGTGTCACCGTAGGAGCTTACTGGGTGGGCAGCCCTATTTAATATAATATTATTTAATTATTTATTTAATAAGAAGTTTAAAACATACGGTTCGACACATGAGGTCTACCGTAAGGCCCGAAAAACCTACCTACAGAGCTATAAACTCCAATCTCCCTCTAATGGCCTTAAATTAATATAAGAATTATTTTAGCCTAAATTAAAATTTTATTTTTTTAAGTTTTCTTAATTTATTTTTGATAATTGTGTATTATATAATAAATAATTAAATAAAGAATATTTGTCTCAAGCAAGACCTTAATAATTAATTGAAGGAGACGAAAATTTAAATAAGGTTAGAAAATACAATTTTTAGATTAAAATTAAAGACCATCACTCTAGAGGTTAAAGAGAAAGGAATCTATAAGAAATACATCCAATAAATTATACTACCTGAATACCTGTGATCCATCGTAGTTTGAAACTAAAACATTGAATGAATCGTTCGATTGATTACCTTAAAATAATTAAAAGTTTAGAAATATAAAACAAAATGAATTATTTCTTACTTTTAGTACGATTAATGAAACAAAATAGAATGTGTCTATTAACAGTCGCTCGAAATGTCGATTGTATATTCTTTTAAAAAATTTCAAAATAATTAAAACTATAATGTTACAGTAAATGTTTAAAGTTTTCAATATGAAAAAAATATAAAAATCTCTATACATATATAGTTTCGATTAATTGCATTATTAAACTGAATAATGTTATTTTATTTTCCTTAAAATAGGCTTTCCCAATGATATAATTTTTGAAAAACAACAAAATAGTACAAATCATTGACAGTAGGGGTTAAGGTAAATTTAGGGTTGAAAATTTATTTGTTTATTTTAATTTTGTTTCATCACAAAATCTTACTTTCAACTAAAATGATCATTTAATACTTGATTCTAAAACTGATTCACTGAATGAGAAATTTTCCTAATTGCAAAAAAAAAAGTTTTCACGCCTCTTCTTCACATCGAATCCAAAAACCAAGTCCATATTTGTAATCAGAATTATTTTTTTACTTGACCATTATAGTTCTATTTGGTCAAATTTGGTAAGATTTGGTCAAATGCACCTACAGCCCTTGCCTTTCGACGACATACCACAAAATAAACCTTTCCTGACTAATTTTTCAAGCAGAATTAAGATTCGATGATTAAATCGCTATGTCGTTGAAACTTTTCTCTTCTTTGAGTTCAATCAAAGACTAAAAAATACCTAAATTCACCGCTCACTCCTCCACTTCTCATCATTTCAAAAAACCAATAACATATTCGTAATCAGCACACTCGATTCCGCCAGAAGACATTCTTTCTCAAAAATTCCCAACTTGAACACTTATGTTCTAATTTAGCACGAATTTGGTCAAATTGGGCTAAAGGACGCTCCTTTCACGGACATAGCTCAAAAAAAACCTTTTCTGACTCATTTTTCGAGCAGAATTCAAATTCCATTGTTAAATCGCTATGTCGTTGGTAGGAAAACCTTCTCAGCTCGTTCAAAGTCTAAAAATAGCCTAAAATCAGCCCTCACGCAACCCTCTTACATCCTTTCGAAAAACCAAGTTCATATTCGTAATCAGCACACTCGATTACCCCAGAAGACATTCTTTCTCGAATATTTTTCAACTTGAACACTTAAGCATTAATTTAGCACGAATTTGGTCAAATTAGGCTAAAGGATGCGGCTTTCACGGACATAGAACAAAAAATACTTTTTCTGACTCATTTTTTGAGCAGAATTCAAATTCCGTGATTAAATCGCTATGTCGTTGGAACCCAATTCTTCTCAGCTCGTTCAAAGTCTAAAAAATGCCTAAAAACAGCCCTAAAGCGTCCCCCTCAAACCCAATCGAAAAACCAAGTCAATATTCGTAATCTACGACCTGATAAACCCCAAAAAACATCTTAACATCCCCGGAATTAAAGAGTCCATTTTTTAGGTCATTTTTTCCCACGCGCCTATAGCCCCCGCATTGCACCGATATGGCGAGTTGATAATTTTCGGGTGAATAACTTTCGAAGGGGTGCAAAACGCGCCGTCGACCTTCGGCCTCCGACGCTTATTTGCAAAGTTGGTTACACAAACAAACAAACAAACAAACAAACAAACAACTCTTTTTCGGAATTATATATAAGAGGACTAGCTCTCTTTTACTAAAATCTTACGATTTTATACAGGTCCTAGCGGCTTCGCCAAGAATTTTTTTTCTAAATTAAGTTTTTTTATATAATATAGATTGCTGAATTCTCTTTTTAAATGATAAAAACATTATAATTTTAAAAATACTGATAATGTAGAGTTTATCGTGATTTGTTAAAATTTTTTATAGAAGTCATACTCATCACTATAAACTTATTCCTCATTTTCTTCTTGAGGTCTGGTTATTCTTCCTCTTTAATTGAATTGCAATTACATTGAATTCCTCGAAATCTGGTTCAATTACACAATATAAACCGTAACCGACCAATTAAGCAATGAGCTTCTTCTATCAGATAATCATCAGTATCATCAGTAATTCCAGTCTCTCGATTGATTATATTTCTTTTTGGTATGCTGCTGAACTCTCAAATCGTTCAATCTTACTGGATGAGAACTCGCTATTTCTTGACAATTTTTACTTTCCATTTTTCATTGTTTTTATTACGATTGCCAGTCCGAAATCCTTGGTTTGTTCAGTTAAGGTTATTTAACTGTCTTGGAAAAATTAAAGCAGTTAAGTTTGCTTTGAACTCTCTAGTTTTTCCATATTTCCATATTTATTAAATAAAATCTCTTTAATGCCGATGGTTAAGTACTTATTGTAATTTGTTATATTTATTTATCGAAGTCATTACTAAAAACTCATTACTTCGAGTCTTTCAATGTTTGACAAAACGTTTCCAAAATTTATCGAATATGCTTTAATGAATATTAATAAATCAATTTATCGAAAATTTGTATGGATTAAATTATTCTAAAAAAAAGATAATTGTTTAGCTTATTCGATATGGCTTTCAAAATGACATATCTCTTAAATCGATAATAGCTGCCATTGCTGTATCCATTTTCCAGTGAATTCATTACCATTGCCAATTGATGGTTTGTTGAGTTAATGTTAATTTTATGTTATCCCTTAAGTTTGCTTTAGACTCTCTAATTTTTTGGACTGTAGCTACCCATTCATTTTCTGCTACAGAGTTTAGGAACAAAACTTGTTCTTGCCAAACACCTTTATGATGGTAAATTTGCTAGCCATTAATCTGCGCATCATATTCGAATAATTGGTCTATCAATTTGAAATTATATTAATTCTAATTTGCTACAATCTTAATGATAATGTAGATCTCGATGCACAAAGTTTGATATATATGATAGCAATCAATAAGCATATCTTATTCTAATAATTAATCTGACCATTAGCTTTTGTATTTACCATCATTTGCTTCATCGTCACTCACTTCTACACAGGCTACAAAAAGACTTTTTCTGACTAATTTTTGAGCAGAATTTAAATTTCTTGATAAAATCGCTATGTGATTATAAGAAACGTAGGCTCGCAGAATTCAGATTTTTTAAGACTCAATGTTATCCCACGCGCCTTGGATAAATCCTAATGTAACTAATTAAATTAGGATTTATCTAAAATGATAATCCTAATTTAATTAGTTATTAGGATTATCATTTTAGATAAATCTCTATATAGTTTAAAAGGACGCCTCGTAGACTCTTTTAAATTCAAAAAATCGTCTATATTCAGCATTCAAGCCTCATTATTAGGTTACCTTTAATAACAATATGTTCATAATCGTAATCAGCACACTCTTATTCCCTAAAAAACACTTTTAAACCAATTTTTTTCAATTTGACCATTTAAGCGGTTGACCATCTAACCCTAAACTCTTTGGTCTAATGCGCCTTTCCCATAAACAAAGTTCATTTTTGTTATCAGCACACTCGTTCAGCAGAGAAAATACTTTATTCCAGCATTTTAACTCAAACAATTCTCCACTAAAAAAAAAAGGCCAAAATTGGTCAAGAGCACCTACAGCCTCGGCCTTTCAACGAATCAGAATAGATTTCAGGAAAGCATCGTGTACTTGTGATAGTTATTTACCGGCATTACTGTTGAATCGCTTTACTGTTTAGGAAGCTCTGGAACAAAGATTACCAAATTGTCTAATACACGAACTATTACACAGGCACAACCGTGAATTATCTTTGATTTCACAAGTTAATTGAATTCTCTATCTAATTCTGTATCAATATCATTAATTTCAGCAAATATACTCTAATCAATTAGTTCACTAATCCAAAGAAACATATGAACATGTAGAAGTCCACGCTTCTGATATTTTTTCACTCGAAAATAGGCTTCTACGACTCCAATCTTGTCCTGTGTGATCAAATAAATTCAATCCAAAACACACAAAACTTCAAATTGGACATTTTGAAACACACATTACAGTTATTTTGTAATCCTGCAATAATAAGATTTATTTGCTTAATCTAAAAATAAAATTAGTTATTAGGATAAAATTTTGTTATGATACTGGCAAAGTCGTCTTGAAGGCTCAATTAAATTCTAAGATTGGCTAAACCAAGACCTCACGCCTCTGGGTCACATCTAGTGAAAAGATAATGTTATTATTCGTAATCAGCACACTCGATTAGCCCAAAATACAATGTTAACCAAATTTTTTTCAATTGACCACATAACTGTTTTTTGGTCAAGAGGGCCTGAAGCTGGCACCTTAAACCCTTATATAGCTCGACAAAAACTATTTTATATTACAATTTTTTGTGGAAAATGTTATTATAAGGAATGTCATGTAGGCTCGATAAAATTCCAAAAATGTCTAAATCCTTCCGCTACGCCTTACCATTAGGTCGCCTTCGAAATCAAAGTCGATATTCGTAATCAGCACACTCGTTTAGTCCAAAAACACTTTATATCCCCCTTTCAGTCAAACAATATTCAACTACAAAAAAGGTCAAAATTGGTCAAAAGCGCCTACAGACTCGGTCATTCAGCGATGTAGCTCCAAAAGCAGTTTTTCTGACTCATTTTTCAAGCAGAATTAAGATTTTCTAATAAAGTCGTCTATATCGTTCAAAAGAACGCCTTGTAAACGCGTTTATATCCAAAAAATTGCCTAAAATTGACCTCCACGCCTCTCTCTTAATTAAAATCCAAAAACAAAGTTCATATTCGCAATCAGCAAACTCGTTTATCCTAGATAACACTTTATTTCCAACTTTTCACTCTAATAATTCTCCATATAAAAAATAGGCCAAAATTGGTCAAGTTAGCGCCTACAGCCTCGGCCTTTCAATGATACAACTTCAAAAGCACTTTTTCTGACACATTTTTCGAGCAGAATTCAAATTTTTTAAAAAATCGCTTAGTCGGTGGATGACATTGCTTGTAGTCGGGTTTTAAAGCGTAAAATTGCCTAAAAGCAGCCTTCACGCCTCCCCCTTATGTCAAATCCAAAAACAAAGTTCATATTCGTAATCAGTACACTCGTTTGGTTCTGAAAAAATTTTTCTTCCACCTATTAAATGAATCAATTCATCAAATCAAATTTAGTCCTAAATTGGTCAAGTTAGCGCCTTCAGCCTCGGCCTTTCAACGATATAACTTCGAAAGCACTTTTCCTGACTCATTTTTCCTGCAGAATTCAAAATTCCTAATAAAATCGCCTTGTCGGTGAATTACACGGCTTGTAGACTCGTTTAAATGCAAAAAATTGCCTAAAATCAGCCCTTTCGCCTCCCCTTTTCATCCTATCAAAAACCATGTTCATTTTCGTAATCAGCACACTCGATTCACCCAGAAAACGATTTTTCTCGAATATTTTTCAACTTCAACACTTATATTCTAATTTTGCACCAATTTGGTCAAATTCGACTAAAGGACGCTCCTTTCACGGACATAGAACGAAAAATACTTTTTCTGACTCATTTTTCGAGCAGAATTCAAATTTCCTCATAAAATCGCTTTGTCAGTAATAGCGAGGTCTTGTAGGATGATAAAAATGCAAAAATTTGCCTCAAATCAGCCCTCACGCCTCCACTTCCCAACCAATCCAAAAACCATGTCCATATTCGTAATCAGCACATTTGATTACCCCAAAATACACTTTATTCCCACTTTTTTTCACCCAAACAATTTTAGGCCTTAAATGGTCAAGAGCGCCTACAGCCTGCGCATTTATACGATATAGCTCCAAAAGCACTTTTCCTGCCTAATTTTTCGAGCAGAATTCAGATTTCTTATTATCTCCCTATATCGTTGAAAAGGACGTCTTTTAAACACGTTTTAATACGAAAAAATGCCTAAAAACAGCCCTCACGCCTCCCGCTCAAACCCAATCCAAAAACCAAGTCCATATTCGTAATCTACGACCTCACAAACCCCGAAAAACATCTTAATATCCCCCGAATTGAAAAGTCCATTTTTTAGGTCATTTTTTCCAACGCGCCTATAGCCCACGCATTGCACCGATATGGCGAGTTGATAATTTTCGTCAGAATGGCACATCGAGAGGTGCAAAACGCGCCGTCGACCTTCGGTCTACGCCGCTTATTTGCAAAGTTGGTTGCACAAACAGACAACGCGTTTTCGAATTTATATATTAGAGGACTAGCTCTCTTGACCTAAAATCTTATCGATTTTATACAGGTCCTAGCGGCTTCGCCCAAGGGACTCTCTATTTTTTTCCTCTTTTCAATCTGAAGTCAATTTAGGAATTTTTTGAAATTCTTCAATATCTTTTCTAACTTGACAGTTAATCTTGAAAAAATTTGCCTAAATTTGGAAATTTTAATAAAATAAACTTACTTTTTTTCCAATCATAGTTTTGTTCTAATTCCTTCAATTTGAACTCAGAGCTTCAAGTCAGTAATAAATTTTTGTTAATTAGTAATAAGTTATTTGAATATCCTTTCTTTCTCAATCATTATTGAATTTATTTACATGACTCAAAGACAGAATTTCTCCTGAACTGGAAGATAAAATGTATATGAACGACAAACAAAAAACATTTTCGAAAAAACCACTTATCCGAAAATGAGAATATCAGGGAGAATTCATTTTCCGGTCTAAAACGTTATGTTCCATGTAGGAAAACTTGTAAAAAACTATTAAACATTAAAATTATCTATTTATAATATTCAATACTACAGAATTCTCGTTTCAATACTTCTAATTTTTGAAACAGGACAACACTCACGAAAATCAAAACGACTTTTCCACAAAACGCGACACCAGCTCTTTGCACTAAATATCTTTCCTCGCACTTCAAATTTACTCTTTGCTGTTCATTCAGGGAAGTATCCATTGCTTCTGCAGCTTCGGTATGTTGCTGAACTGTCAATTCATTCATATTAACTGGCATATCTCGATCCACTCCAATCCACGCTCATCTGGATATGGTAAATTGTAGTCTGATAATGTTTTACCAAACGTATCAAAGATGTATTGAATATGCTATAATAAAAATTAATAAATCAATTGAACCAAAATATAACTTTTTTTTTTTAAACTTACACCTAGTGCTTTGTGATATTTTGTATCGTCAATTTCAAGACGATAATCCTCGCTCATTTGATCTTTAAAAGCTTCCCATAATTGTAAGGCATTCGGGTTTCCTAGATTGTTGTGATATAGCATTGTAACAAACAAAAATCTAAACAAAAATTTGTATGAAATTAAATTTCATGACAAAATATGGATTGTATCCCACTATGTGTTGATTTTTTACCACTTGACCATTGGACAATATTACTCCTCGATCTTCCCGTCTCATAAATCTAGTAATACCAATTTCAATAATAATGGTTTCATTTGAAAATGGTTTGGGAAAAAAAGACTTGCAAGGACCTTTTTCGTTTAAACAGCGTTGATCGCAAGCGTGACGCTAAACGAATCTATGAAGATCTGGAAACTTAATTGAATCTGAAATTTAGCCCAGTTAATTTCATCTACTTGATCTGGCGATATTAGTTTACCGCCTTCCTCAAATGATAACAATATATGAGCATGCCGAACACAACGCATCTCAAATTCAACCACACAAGCAAAATATCATACTTCACTTAGTACTTGTTCATGGACTATTTCATGTAAAAATTCCTTCAATTTACAATAAAAGACTGTCACCCAAATATCCGGCCTATTGGTGTTTGCAGTTCTATTTAATTCGGCTTTTCCTTCTTCCCATTGTGATTTGCCGTAAATGTAAAAAATAAATCCAGTTTTCCATATTTTTCCCATATTATGAACTTGATTATAGTCAATAGATTGCTCTCTATTCATTAATGCTTTTAAATATGTTTGAAGTTATTTTATTGTGTTAATTGAAAGCTCAGGAGCCGCCTTAAGTTGAGTCCCATATGAGCCAGGAAATATAATTTCATCATCAGCTAATAGTTGATCAATGGATACACTTCATGGTTGATTTTGTTGATTAAATTGCTTATTTTTTTTATTCTTTTTAATGTTGCTTTGTAAGTAAGTGGTCTTCCCTGTCTATGCCTAAAATGTAGACTTGTTAAATTTGAAATAGATATATGATATGAAAGGGGACTTTCAATCTCACTAATATCAATAATATTATAATCAATAGCTTGATCGCTTGCTTTCTCTTGAGTTTGATTTATGAATTGATCTATTGTCCTTTTATTTTTATTATTAATAAAAATATTTGCATCCAACAATGGAACAATTAAACTGGAATTAGTGACATTGATTTAGTCTAGTTAGAGACCAGGTGTTTGCTTCAACAAGAGGTGCCTGAGGTCAAGAAAATAATGGATCATAGATTTAGTAAAATGGTAAATGCGTTCAACCAATGTAATTAGAATCAAAATTGATGTCTGGATCCAATTATTGATGCAATTGTTACTGAATTATTAAACTTGGATGGGTTTATCATGTCGATTTGAATTATTGGAAACATTACAGCTCCTCCGAAGCAAAACATTATTGTATCAAATGAAACAAAAATTGATCTTTGTTTAATAATTTGATTATTTTTAATAATAAAAAATCTTCAAGTGATAAACGTTTTTTATTTTATCAAATCTTATTTCAGATCTATATGATCTATTCTCAGATTTTGTTTTATTTAGATCTAAGGGCTCATTTTCAGATATTGCGTGATCGCAAGTATAAGTTCCTCAAAAAGCAATTAAGTGAGACTTTTCATTAACAATTGAATTAAAAAAATAGAATAGATGATGAATAAGTTAGAAAGCTTTGATTCTATGTTTTTATTAAAAAAAAACAGAAATTCTATATTTCAAGATTCTATGTTTTTTTGTTTAATATTTCAAACAATCCCAAAAATATTTTTGTTCACCATTCTTGAATGACCAAAATGAAAAAATAAAAACTCGTTTAACACTAGAAAGCCCGACCTAAAAATGACAAAAATTTAAAAACTAATTTTTAAAGAAATTATCATAGAATAGCAACATTTTTTTTTGATATTCAATAAAGTCTCCATAAATCTATAAAATAAAATACTGAATATTAAATTCTGTTTCTGCATTCAAAAGATATTGAGATTTGAAATTTAAAAAAATGGGTCTAAAAAACCCGTCGGGTCTTCTAGTGTTATAGTTTTAACTAGATGTGGTTAATGACGACAATTAGGACTGCAACTCTCTAAGTAGCTTCCTGACCAATAACCTTTATTTTTACCTTAAAATGTTAGGGTATAGTGAGTCAATAATTGAGTAGTTCTTTTTGCCGGTTTATGGTTTGAATTCGTTTATTAGATTGTTTGTGCTTTTTATTTTATTGGTGCGGGCATTTGATATGTAGTTAATGAGTAGAGTTTTGATTTTTGTGTTGAGTGGTTGGGTGTTAGCTAATGTGTGGACTAGGTTGGTGGGCGTTTTTTGAGACACTTTCAGAATTCTTTTAAGTGTTTTGTTTTGAAGGATTTGAAGTTTATCTTTTATTGATTTTGAAGCGACAGTAAACCGGAGCATACTGTATTGGATTTTGGAGAGGATGAATGCTTTGTAGATAGTTATCAGGTATTCGGGGTTGATATTGTAATTTTTACTGCTCAAGAGACGAATAGGGTGAAGTTTCTTGGCTAGGGATTTGTGCATATCTTGGTAATGCTTTTCGAATGAGAGATGTTTGTCCAAATTGATGCTAAGTAGGATCGGATTATCGATTTTGAGGATAGTATTGTTGTCTATTTTGAGTGAAAGAGTAGGCGATTTGTTGAAAGCTGTTTTATATTTTTTTTGTAATATAGTATAATTTGTTTTATTTGCATTGATTTTCATGCCCCATTTTTTAGCGAAGTCGTGCATAATCTTGGTGGCTTTTTGTAAATTACGTTCGAAAGTTTTGAGATTTTTGCTTGTGAACCACACTGTTATGTCGTCGGCAAATAGAGCAAAGTCGATTTTAAGCAACCGGAGTATTTTTGCTACATCGTTTATGTATAGAGCAAATAGAAAAGCACTTAAACAGCCTCTTTGTGGCAGACCTGCTTTTATGATGTGTCTCGATGATGTACTTTTGTTTATGTTGACTTGAAGGGATCGGTTCTCGAGATAAGATTTAATCCATTTCTATTTGAATAAGATCTGTCATTGCGTATAAAATTATAGTGCTGTAGTGTGTCTTAGTTGGAAGCATTCTTCTTCAGGAACGTTTCGTTTAAACAAAGGATGTCCTTCATTGTCGATTATTAGTGTATATTTGTTGTTGATGGAGTGACAATTTAGATGAGCCATTTTTATATTATTATTGTCCTGCATTGAGGCGATTGAACAATTTGGAAAGAGTAGTGTTGAGTTTATCTAGAATCGACATTTCTAGCTGTGGTAGGTCAAGGAGTTGATTGATATGGTGTAGTGTTGCTGATAGCGTTTTTTTTAGTGCTGACAAATCGTTTGGCTGGTTGTTTTGATGCTTTATTAGGCTGTTTGATGTTGCTCGACTGTAAGACTGTCTATTTCCATATTGGTTGAAAGTTTGGTTGTGAGTTTGGATTATTGGTTGCTGTACACCGTTATAATGAGTGTTGTTGCTTGTTTGATGAGCCACTTGACTTGTGGATGCTTGCTGTCTATTTATATTTGTGTAGTTAGAGTTATTTAGGTGAGGAGCAGGTGTTTGGTGAAGTTGGATGTGTTGTGGTCTGTGGTGTTGCTGTTGCTTGTTTGGCATTTGCATGAACAAACATGATTTAGAGAATGCTGGGTGGTTTCCTTTGCAGTTGGTGCATTTATGCTTTGATTTGTCATCTTTGTACTGGTAGTTTTGAATCGTATGCTCTCCCGTCCAGATTGGGCATGTTGGTTTGGTATCAGTGCATGTCATTTGTGTGTGTCCAATCTTAGAGCACTTGTGGCATTGAATCGTTTGGGGTCGAAGGTCCAGGGAGTAATTCTTACACTCGAGTAACCGAATTTATATTTACCGTCTTTTAGTAGTTAGGAGTAGGTGCTTTCGTCGTCAGTTGTGATTTGAATTGTGTTGGTTTGTTGGTTGGTGCTCTTTTTGATGATACGTTTGAGTGTGCAGTTTGCAATTTTGAGTGAATCAACATTAGTTGAGGCGTGGATCCTGTGTATTGCCATATAGAATAATTTCTTATTGTTTGTTGTTAGTGATATTTGTGCGGCAAATGCCTTTTTGGGCCATGTGAAGTTGGTTATTTTTGTGATTGAAGCCTCATCGGCTGTGATGATGCAGAGTTGACCTGTGTACCTGTTGATGAAAGTTTTCTCAATGGTGACGTCTTTTAAGTACTTATCTATTTCTTGTTTTAGTTTGACTGGGCCGGAATATTGGAGTAAATTAGTTCCTGTATACTTGAATAAAAGTTCTTGTTTACCTTGTTCTTGATCCATATCTTCCTCATTATCGTTGACCGTTTGGCCATTTTTATGACTTTACCCGACGTTGGTCAGTTGGTGGGTAAGTGTACCCGTTTCTTTGTAGTATTTGGTGTTTGTTCGCTTGGTTTGAGATGAGATAATGTTGATGTTTTGATAGCTGATTTTGCACGTGACACCGTGTTGAAGGATTTTGTTATTCGCAAAATTGTCTTCGGATGCACCGGTTTTTTTGGAAATGAAAAATTTGAAATTTGAACCAGCTAAATAAAGTCTAATTATGATTAATCTTTAATTTAATATAGATAATTTTGATGTAACACGCTATTGGTGTTATGTAAATTTAACTATAAATATATATAATTAAGATGGGTCGTTAGCGTGTAATTTATTGTTAATAAAGTGTTAAACTAATACTAAGCTTGTCATTCACTCACTCGGCCTGTACTACAGCCCTTTTTTTGTAAAGTTTTATATTTCAAAAATATTGGTATGAAAGAACATATTTAATATTTGAATTCCACTTTTTAATTTATTAATTTTGAATGCTAGTTTACAAATACTTTTGAAACAAATTCAAAGTAAACCCTACAAAAATTAGCTAATAAATCTACAAGTTTAAATAAAGATCTAATCAATAAGTTTAGCATGTTATATAAAAATTATTTAATTAAAATTGAAGATCAATTCAAATATTTAAAGAGAAACTGTTTAAATTGTAATGATATTTTGAATTGATCATCAACTTGAAGATGCCAAAAAATTATCCATTATCTAAATTATTTATTTTCAAAAAAAGAACTCATGAA
>JAESIW010000137.1:413073-425365 GCA_016802295.1 Brachionus rotundiformis
AGCTCTTTTTTCTAGTATTTTAATTTATTTTTTATTTAATAAATATTTGTATTGAATTTCAGTTAGATTATTTAATTGAGTGATTTTTGGTTATTCATTATGAAATAATAACATATATTTAAAATCTAATTCTTTTTGTCTCAAACATTGACTTAACTCTTTTCAGTAATTTCCTTAACTTAATTTTTTAGTTTTTGTTTAAACCTGGGAGTTGGGATAATACCATTAGGATATGGGACCTCAATACCCACAAATCTACTCACACTTTGACTGGACATACATCTTCGGTTAACTGTCTACAGCTTTTGGATAATAAAAAATGATAAATAAAAGCAAAAATTTATACTCTTATTCAACTGTAGGTCCTAATCCTGCATTAAACAAACACACAAATAAGCAAACGATTAGATAATAAATTTTTGCTTGATTCTTTTTTTTTTCTAATAAAAAAAAATTTACATTAATTTTTTATTACTAAACTTAAGTTGTTGTTGTTGTTGAGTCTGTGATTTCAAGCTCTAATAAAAACCTTGCCAAAAATGTCGCTTAAATGAACCAGAATTTATGATTCATGAACACATTATTTTTGATAGATTACTAAAGCAATATTCGCTTTGATCGATAATAGAAAGATTAGTTAAAGATATGCGAAAATGGGTTAAGCCAAGATTTAGCATTGGGTCTAATTAATTCAATTTTTCAAGTCTAGCTAGCTTTAGATCAATTTATGTGTGTTATGCAAAATAATTCAAGTCTATTTTATTTTAATTTCAGGTAAGCTAAATAAAAAAAATTTTTATTTTCAACTTCATAAGCTTTTTTTCATAAATTTCTATTTTGAAAGCTAGCAGATACATTTTGTTGAGTCTAAGACAAAAATTGTGTTATCTCTAATTGAAGGATAGTTCAACTTTTTTTGCCTATGCCAATGTTATGTAATAAGTTTAATAATAATAAGAATAAAAATAAAGTAAAATAGTTAAATATAGAAGAAAATTAAGATTAGATAGATTCAAATAAAATTTTATTAAAGAGCTACAGGATACATATTTTAGATAAAATTAATAAAATTACCATAAATTTATATAAAATATCTCTCTTTTTTTCTCAAATTATTATAAATAAAACCATTAAATTAATGAAAACATAATATACTTTTAAATCATATATAATACTTATTAAAATTATACCAATAACCAGGAGGACATTGAGACTATTTAGGTGGGGTCAAACTTATGCTGTTTATTTCCGGGACAGAATAAGAACATAAATAAGAACATAGTGTTTTGTAATCATGAGAGCCTAATGTATGTATGTATAAAATTTCAAAAGTTTTGGATGAACCAATCGCCAGATTTAATCGAAAACAAATCCGCCCAACCTTTTTTGAACACCAATTTTTTTTCCTAGTACAACAATTTGTGCAATAAAAACCTCTTTTTTTCTTCATTGGGGAATTAAAAGTTTTACAAATATTCTCTATTGCATTATTCGGGTTGTGTCTTTTAGATGATGTTGGAGCTTGTTCAAGTTCAAGTATGACATTCTTTTCGTTCTGAATACAGTCCGCTGGTTGATGTTGTGAGCACTTGTTTTCTTTTTTGATCCTCGCTTTTGCTTGTTGTTCAATGGTATAATTCTAATACCAAAGCTGCTCTACAGCCTAAATTTTTTACTTTTGATTCAATTTCCTTAAAATATTTAAAAAATTCAGCTAGTTTAAATTCAATATTCTTTCCTCTTATCCTCTATTTAGACTATTTCAATACTTTTTAATATGAAAAAGAATCCGCATCATTAAGAGTTTTGTCTTCAGGATTGANGATCGAGCGTCAGCTTGTAAGAAACTGTGGCGTTAGGCATCACTTTTTTACCAATCGAACAGCTGGTTATTGGAACACTCTTGACTCGGGTACCAGAAGTATAACCAATACGAACTTATTCAAAAACCGAATAGATAAACTTTTAGATTTTCTGTAAAATTATTATTTATTTATTTAAAACAAATACTATTATTAGAGAAATTATTTTGGGAGCAATTTTACAATTCTATATTTATATTGTAATTAACCCAAACCCCATAAATTAATAATTAATCAACAATGGTGATAAACAAAGACAATTGTAAAGAGTTTATGAATTTGTTGAAAAAAAAATAATATAAAAATAAATAACTTCTAACAAAACAATTAAATAAAATTCAACTATTCAAATAAATGAATTCAGAAATCTAATTTTAGACTTTGAAAAGGTTTGTTGATTTTTTTTAAATTAATAATTATTAAAATTTCTAAAATTTTTATTGATAAAGTATTCCCTTGAACAGAAAAAAATTAATTTAAAAATTGAATCCATTTTAAGGAGAGTAAATGAAACTAGACGAGGAAGCTAAATTGGTTGCATAGAAACAAAAACAGAAACTAGATATTCTAAACAAGTGAATATTCTCTTGAATAAAATTGAGGAAATCGATAAAAAATAAATACATATCATTGAAAATTTAAATGTAATCAATGGTTTAATCGAAGATACAATATTGATTTTTTGAAAAAAAAATGTTTATGAAAATTGACTTACTAAAATGAATATATGTAATTTTTCCGATTCAAAAATATTTTTAAAAATAAATATTTGATTTAAAAAAATAACAGGTCGCACCTCCCCTGCTTAATTTTAGTATCGTGATTAAAATTAATTGTTTTGATTTTTATTTTTTAAAATTAAACAACTAGTAGGAAAAAATTTTAAAGGCTGAAAGCTAAAATTAATTTGTTAATTATTAGAAATATATAACCAACCCTTCCCTTGTTTTTCCTGATCAAAAGAAAAGATGTAAACCTCAGTTTAAAGCTTACGTTATTTAATTGATGGTTACGTTTAAATTTGTCAAACAAAATCTAAAAATAAAATTAAAGATTAAATAATTGATTTTTTTTATTTAACATTTTAAGCTAAAATTGTTTAAAAGTCTCAAGTCAAGTCCAAGTTGAACAATCTCTATTTTAAGTCAGAAAACCTTATTCAATCTTTTCGTTAAAACTCTAACCCTAATTTTTTTGGCACCCTAATGCACCTGAATTTTAAAAAAACCTCATAGATTGATCAATTATGTCAAAAATTGAATTTTTTTTATATAAGCTAAAAAATGGCAATTCAAAAATTTTTTTTTTAGTTTTATATTTTTAGATAATTTAATAAGCTTATAAAGTTGATTTTCACATAGCCATATTTTAAACATCTATAGATTTAATTGCCCAAGAAGGGAATAAAGGCGGCCATAATGGACGTTTACTCAATTCAATGCATATCCGGAGCTAAAAAATCAGATATATACTCAAATTATCTTTAATTCCTTAAATTTTAAATATTAATTTGCTAATTTACCAACTAAATTTTATTTCGGATTTTTTAAATTTCTAAATTAAAGAAAAATCTCGTGAAAAACGCTAGTTTGTATGCTCAAAGCAGAAATATAACTAAATATCTCACAGTTGAACTATTTATATAGAGAAAAAGAAGTATTATTAACTAAGATATAATTTCCTTACAAATAGAATCACGACAATGTGGAACAAATTACCAAACAATGCACAGAATTTAAACAGTATAATTTTATATTTGTTAATTTATAATTAAGATTTAAATAAACATTAATTAGTATTAAAAGTAGTACTACTACTAGCGGTAGAACTACTACAAATTTATGTTTGTATAAATCTTAACTATAAATTATCATTTATAAAATTATATTATATTAAAATTTGCATAGGTAAACATTGAAAGTGTGTACATAGAAAATAAATTAACATAGGAAAAAAACATAGACCAAAAAAACATAGAATGTTGAATAATTTATTTAGATCGATACTAATTAATCAAGTTTAAGTGAAGAGTTAAATTAAATTAAACTACTTCCTTATCGTATTGTTTCATTCTTTTTGGATTAAAATTTTTTGGACAACTTTAAAAAATTTTCATCTTTCTCTTTATTTTGCTTGGTCAATTGATCCACTTTATCTCCAAGATCAGTAAGAATTTTTTTGTTTCTTTGTGTAATATTTTCTAAATTTCCGATTTTTTCCCTATTTTGCTTGGTCAATTGATCCACTTTATCTCCAAGATCAGTCAGAATTTTTTTGTTTCTTTGTGTAATATTTTCTAACTTTTGGTCTTTTTCTTTATTTTCCTTGGTCAATAGATCCACTTTTTCTTCAAGATCAACTAGAATTTTTCGAGATATTTCTTAAAAAAATTTTTTTGAAATTAATATAAATTTATATAAATTAATTGACAAAAATTTAATTTTATCTTATGTAAATTAAAGAAATATATGGTATCCTTTAGTTTTTTTTTCTAAAAGAAGCTGTTGAAGCAAAAATTAAAAATGATATTTTTTTTATTTTGTTTGATTATTAAAAAAATTCCTCCTTTAAAAATAAAAAAAATAACTCACTATTCGATTCCTCTAATCGAGTTGAATTAATTGCTTCTTTATTAATTTCAAAAATTAAGTCATCATCTTTCAGTGATGATATTGAAATGTTTGAAAAAATTTTGGCATTGCTTCTGTTACATTTAAATGAGTTAGAAATATTATTTCTTTCTATTTTTAAACTTTCAATGTAATCACCTAAATATATTTATGTGTTAAGAATTATAAAAAAATATAACTTATTAATTAAATTACAGCTGTCTTCATTGTTAAAGTCTATTTCCTTATTGGAAGTTTGAAAAATTTTATGATTTTGCTCACAAAATCTTATATATTCATGTTCTATTTGACTCAGTTTGGAATAAATTTCCACCAAATCTTCTTTCAATTTTTTCTCTTTTTGTTTTAAATTTTCAACTTCTAAAGCAATGTTTTTTAGTTCATTTTGATCTATAGGCGTCTTAAAAATTGAAATGTCAATATGATCTTCAATTGCCTCAATTAAATCAACTTCATTTTGATGAATTTCACTTGCTAACTAAAATGTAATGGAAAAATTAAAATTTTACACTTGAAGACAGAAAAACTTACATTTTTGATCGTTTGTCTCAATTCTCGATATTCAAGATAATATCTTTTTACAACTTCAGTAATAGGAGAATAGATCTTATTTATTACTGAAATAGCATCTTTGGAGATTATATGTTGCAATTCGTCACAAAAATCATTTTCGTCAATATTTTCGCTTTTGCTAATGAGGCTTTGCAAAACTTTCAGGTAAGAAGATTCTCGTGCATAAACTGAATATAATATATTAATTTTTTCTACCGAATTCATTTTTTAAATTTTTTTTAATTTTATCTAAAAACAATTGAACTTAATGATATGACTAAGATTTTTTGAATTAGTTTTTTTTTGTTGAAAATTCATTAAAAAAAAATTATTTTAAAAAAGAAAAAGAAAATGTTGTTTGTTCTTAAATTTACTAAGATCAAATTTAATTACTTCCTTATATCGTACTGTTTCATTCTTTTTTGATTCAAATATTTCGGACAATTTTAAAAAATTTGTTTCTTTCTCTTTATTTTGCTTGGTCAATTGATCCACTTTTTCTTCAAGATCAGTCAGAATTTTTTTGTGACTAATCAGAAAGATGATGACTTAATATTTCCAGAAATTTGGCGAAATAATCAACAACAAAATAAAATTGATTTAGATTAGCAATAGCTAATTTTATTCAATTTCTAAAAAAGTTAAATTATTTAATGATATTGCATCGATTATTTTTATTTTTATAATCAGAACAATTAATATCGAATGAAGGTTACTGTTGTTTTTGAAAAAATATTTTGCGTATAAGTGTCGTCGCATACGACAGAATCCGTGTTTTTTGTTGTCTCATCGGCTTTTGGTAAAAGATTACTTGCAACCGAAGCAAAGCTTATCATTAGTGATTGAATGTTTAATTTGAATATCTAATAGATCACATACTGGACATGTCAAAACTAAAAATTAAATAAAATAAATTAAATAAAATTTATTCAAAACAATTTATTCAAATTCATTGTAATTCATTGCCTAAAAAATTCTGGAATGATTAATTTCAACAAATTTCAATATTTAAATTTTAATTTGGATTTAAAATTTTTATTTTAAAATTTTTAATTAAATTTTGTATAAATTTTAATTAATTTATATTTTTATTAGATTAAACTTTAGTTTAATTAATAATTTTTATTAGATTAAACTTTAGTGTAATTTTCGAAAATGGCCAGATTGATCAACTAGTGGATGATAAAGTTGCATTCAGTTTTCAAAACTTGCACAGTATTCAAAAAAAAAGATATATAACCAGATTTTTAAGCAATTGAAAATTCTATACTTTATAATTATTATTTGATACAAAATTAAAAATCTTCTAAAATACTGCTTTAAATTTATTTTATTTGAAAATTTTGAAATTTTGAGCAAAATTTTTACGTTTTTTATTTGAAATTTATATTCTAAAATGCAAAAATTTTTTGTTTTTTAAAGATTGTGGAATAAAGAAAAAGAAATAATTTTTATAGACCGAATAATATCATATATTTATATGATAATCTAAAGATTTAAAATTAGATTTCTAATTTTTTCACTTGGTATCTATCTATCGATTCTTTGTTTTGAATTGTATTTTTCGTCATATTGCTTTAAAATCTTTTCACATTGATTCGACTTGATCTTGTTGATCTAACTGATATCAAAAATAAAAATAAATATTTCTTTTTCTCTCAAGATCTTTTTTTTAAGATAATTAATAAAGTCAAATAAATTAAACAAAGAAAATACATACTATTACATTACATTTTTATTATATTTTACATTTTTACATTGGCAATTATATTTTTACAGTCGAGTTTATCCCAGTGATCATTCTGATCATTTGAGAAGTTAAAGAATAAAAATATTCGACAAATTATAAACAATAAATTTAAATTGATTATGATTAGCCATAGCTAATTTTTGTAATCACAATAAATAAAAATTAATTTAAAATAAATAAAATCTCTCTTAAATTAAAAAAGAAAATGCTTTTTGTTTTTGTTTTTTAAGGAAAAATGGGTCTATTTAAGTCGATAAGTAATCTAATCATTTGATAATTTGAGTGCATTAGAAAATCAAATCATCATTTTCTTAGATATTAATAGAAATAAAAATTAGCTTATATTTTATTACTTTTTAAGGTTGAAAATAAATTATTTTTTCATTTTTTTTCTATCTGTATAATAAAAAAACTAGTTCGAGTCTGAACTCCTTCAATATTAAAAAAGAAAAAAATATTTAAAAAATCAAATGTCAAAGTAACTGACCTTGTTCGAATCGAGTTTTTTATCTTGAATGAGAGCAATGTAGAAAAACTGTCCGAGCAGAGTGCGCCAGGTTTGACTCTTCGCCAAAGTAACCATGATCACCTTTTTGACAAAATCAGCATATCCATATCCATACGATACTGCTGCTTCTGACCGCCCTTCGACGACTTGCCAAAGTACTACTTGCGCGACTTCACACGAAGTCCAGCTCCTTCAAAATTTCCAATAATTGCTTTCATAACTGCGAGTCCTTCAGGCTCATCAGCAACTCTCGGTCGTAGCGTCTCTTCTTCTGGGCTCAGTCTCTGTCTGGCTTTCTTTCTGGCGTTCTAGCTCATGTAGGCCTGCTATGCCGCTTGCTAGGAAATAAACATGCAGTAATTGGTGATCCGACAATTGCGAATTTGAATATGAACTGTGGCGCTCTGGTCTTTCTCAACCACTTTCAAAAGTTGTGTCTGGATGTCTTGTGTGCGTCTTAATTAAAGCTAGGCGGCTACGTAGCTTTGGAAAGCAAATTCTTATGAATTGTTTTGTATCGCGCCGCTTGGCCTTTTGGTAATTGTCTTGTGGAGTTGGCGTCTAGATAATTGTCCAACGCGTCTCGATAATGTTTTTTCGCTTTAGCTCCCTATTGTCGTCTGTCATGTGACTTGTTTGACCGATGATTTTCTGCATCAGCCATTTTTTTATCTATTTAATTTTAGTCTTAATTAAATAATTTTTTTTTTTTTAAAATTAAGCATGCTTGAGATAATTTTTATTTCAAATTTGAGTGCAAAATTAAACACTTGTTTTGCATTGAGTGGACATTTATTTTGTCTTTTATTCATAATTTCTAAAGATATTACGGCTAGTTCTGCGAATTTTAATATAATATAATTTTATAAATGATAATTTATAGTTCTAACTCATTTAAATGTAACAGAAGCAATGCCAAAATTTTTTCAAACATTTCAATATCATCACTGAAAGATGATGACTTAATTTTTGAAATTAATAAAGAAGCAATTAATTCAACTCGATTAGAGGAATCGAATAGTGAGTTATTTTTTTTATTTTTAAAGGAGGAATTTTTTTAATAATCAAACAAAATAAAAAAAATATCATTTTTAATTTTTGCTTCAACAGCTTCTTTTAGAAAAAAAAACTAAAGGATACCATATATTTCTTTAATTTACATAAGATAAAATTAAATTTTTGTCAATTAATTTATATAAATTTATATTAATTTCAAAAAAATTTTTTTAAGAAATATCTCGAAAAATTCTAGTTGATCTTGAAGAAAAAGTGGATCTATTGACCAAGGAAAATAAAGAAAAAGACCAAAAGTTAGAAAATATTACACAAAGAAACAAAAAAATTCTGACTGATCTTGGAGATAAAGTGGATCAATTGACCAAGCAAAATAGGGAAAAAATCGGAAATTTAGAAAATATTACACAAAGAAACAAAAAAATTCTTACTGATCTTGGAGATAAAGTGGATCAATTGACCAAGCAAAATAAAGAGAAAGATGAAAATTTTTTAAAGTTGTCCAAAAAATTTTAATCCAAAAAGAATGAAACAATACGATAAGGAAGTAGTTTAATTTAATTTAACTCTTCACTTAAACTTGATTAATTAGTATCGATCTAAATAAATTATTCAACATTCTATGTTTTTTTGGTCTATGTTTTTTTCCTATGTTAATTTATTTTCTATGTACACACTTTCAATGTTTACCTATGCAAATTTTAATATAATATAATTTTATAAATGATAATTTATAGTTAAGATTTATACAAACATAAATTTGTAGTAGTTCTACCGCTAGTAGTAGTACTACTTTTAATACTAATTAATGTTTATTTAAATCTTAATTATAAATTAACAAATATAAAATTATACTGTTTAAATTCTGTGCATTGTTTGGTAATTTGTTCCACATTGTCGTGATTCTATTTGTAAGGAAATTATATCTTAGTTAATAATACTTCTTTTTCTCTATATAAATAGTTCAACTGTGAGATATTTAGTTATATTTCTGCTTTGAGCATACAAACTAGCGTTTTTCACGAGATTTTTCTTTAATTTAGAAATTTAAAAAATCCGAAATAAAATTTAGTTGGTAAATTAGCAAATTAATATTTAAAATTTAAGGAATTAAAGATAATTTGAGTATATATCTGATTTTTTAGCTCCGGATATGCATTGAATTGAGTAAACGTCCATTATGGCCGCCTTTATTCCCTTCTTGGGCAATTAAATCTATAGATGTTTAAAATATGGCTATGTGAAAATCAACTTTATAAGCTTATTAAATTATCTAAAAATATAAAACTAAAAAAAAAATTTTTGAATTGCCATTTTTTAGCTTATATAAAAAAAATTCAATTTTTGACATAATTGATCAATCTATGAGGTTTTTTTAAAATTCAGGTGCATTAGGGTGCCAAAAAAATTAGGGTTAGAGTTTTAACGAAAAGATTGAATAAGGTTTTCTGACTTAAAATAGAGATTGTTCAACTTGGACTTGACTTGAGACTTTTAAACAATTTTAGCTTAAAATGTTAAATAAAAAAAATCAATTATTTAATCTTTAATTTTATTTTTAGATTTTGTTTGACAAATTTAAACGTAACCATCAATTAAATAACGTAAGCTTTAAACTGAGGTTTACATCTTTTCTTTTGATCAGGAAAAACAAGGGAAGGGTTGGTTATATATTTCTAATAATTAACAAATTAATTTTAGCTTTCAGCCTTTAAAATTTTTTCCTACTAGTTGTTTAATTTTAAAAAATAAAAATCAAAACAATTAATTTTAATCACGATACTAAAATTAAGCAGGGGAGGTGCGACCTGTTATTTTTTTAAATCAAATATTTATTTTTAAAAATATTTTTGAATCGGAAAAATTACATATATTCATTTTAGTAAGTCAATTTTCATAAACATTTTTTTTTCAAAAAATCAATATTGTATCTTCGATTAAACCATTGATTACATTTAAATTTTCAATGATATGTATTTATTTTTTATCGATTTCCTCAATTTTATTCAAGAGAATATTCACTTGTTTAGAATATCTAGTTTCTGTTTTTGTTTCTATGCAACCAATTTAGCTTCCTCGTCTAGTTTCATTTACTCTCCTTAAAATGGATTCAATTTTTAAATTAATTTTTTTCTGTTCAAGGGAATACTTTATCAATAAAAATTTTAGAAATTTTAATAATTATTAATTTAAAAAAAATCAACAAACCTTTTCAAAGTCTAAAATTAGATTTCTGAATTCATTTATTTGAATAGTTGAATTTTCAATCGGTTGCGAAATAGATTTATATTCCATAAATGTATGTCCTGAATTTATTCTGTCATTTAAAAATTTAAGAGTTTCATCAATAATCATCTCAGCAATCTCAAATCTCCGACAGGCTTTGTCTTTCTTTTTAATTGTCTCACTCATTTTTATTTTTTTTTTGTTGTCTAAAAGTTTAAAAAAGAAATTATTGATAAAGTGAGACTCTGAAAGATTAAATCGAAAAAGAAGTTTTTTTTAACTTTGAAAAAAATTTACACAAAGTTTAATAAATCTTTTAATTGGAGTAACAAAAAATTAAAAATAAAAATTAATTGCGTATATTAGTTTCCAAAAAATTATATTTTGTATGAAAATAGATAATTTTATAATTAACTTTGTAAAAATTCTAAATTTTTAGACACATTTACCTTTATTCTTTGATCACAAGAACAAAACGTTTTTATTAATTATGCTCTTTTTAAACATTAGCATCTCTCATTACCAATGACTCTGTTTTAAATTTCTTGACCAGTTTTATTTTTGTTTTTGATAAGCAAGTTTTTTGGTCTTTTCATGCTATTTGGAAAATAGTTATCAACAAAATAAAATTGAATTTTGATTAGCAATTACTAATTTTTATCAATTATTTTGCTTGCTCAATTGATCCACTTTTTTTTTAAGATCAGTCAGAATTTTTTTGTTACTTATCTGAAAGATGATGACTTAATATTTTTAAATTACCAGAAATTTGGAAAATAATCAACAACAAAATAGATTTAGATTAGCAATAGCTAATTTAAATCAATTTCTTTATCGACCAATTTCAGATCGACAGTTAAGGATGCTTCGCCCAATTTGTTTTTTGCCACACATTTGAATGCTCTTGTCTCCGGAAAGCTGGCAAGTGAAATAATCAGTGAAAGAAAAAAATTATTTTTTTAAAAATTTTCAATTATTTAATTATTTAATAAAAAGTTTTGAGTTTTGTCGTTTATTTTCAAAAAGATTGGGTTGATAAATTGAGTTTAACTGTAAGTCTTAATATTCACTAACATGAACTTGATGACTTAGTGAACGCTACTCAAACAAAAAAAAAGGAAAAAGTGTTATCTTAGTATTACGACGTGAATAAAAAAGTTTAAAATATTGGAAGATGTTTAAAAAAAATTGGCGAAGGTTCTAACTATAAATGATTCTTTATATTTTTTTGCAATAAGAGTTGAGCAACCTTATTAAAGAACGCTGATTTTATGGCTTGAAAAAAAAATTCATATTCTAATAATTTCTATTGTATATGTCTTGTTTTTAAAAGAATAGTTATTTATGGAACATTATGCTATATATTGAATTTTTTTAACGTTTTAAATCCTCATAATTTAGGTCTCAAAAAATATAATTTTTGTTATAATTTATCCCCCAATTAATAAAATTCTGAAAACAAGAGTATTTATGAGTCAAAATAAAGAATTGTAAGTAAACATTGAGGTCAACAAAAACAAAAGAGCTCTCCGAAATGGGAAAAACATGGAGAGAAGCAAGGGTAAAGGCAAAAGACCGACTTGAGTGAAAAACAAATGTAGTGATCCTATGCTCCATAAGGAGTGAATAATGAAAAAAAAAAGATAAGTAATTAATTGGGCTTCAAAGTACATTTTTTTAATTGATGTACTCTTTTGCTTTTTAAAATATACAATATATGGAATAAATGATCAATTTCGTTTTTTTTTTT
>JAESIW010000137.1:426253-525541 GCA_016802295.1 Brachionus rotundiformis
AAAAAAACAATTGAATATAAATAGTTTATTTAAATAAGTTCAAATAAATAATTTAAAATTAAATAGAAAAAAATAAACAATTAAATAACATAAAAAAGAATATATTTTTAACATAAAATAAATATATTAAATAAAATTTTAAAAAGTAAATAGATATTAAAAAACTATATCGAAGATAAAAAATTCTCAAAAAATCGTCCATACTGTTCCTTTTTTAAATTTTAGTCTAAATCTTATAAGCAGTTTTGAAAAATTTTTATTATTTTTCGGCTAAAATATTTCGTAAAAAACATAAGTAATTGAATATTTTTTACCTGAGTTAATTAAAGATTTGTTTTGCATTATTGATGGATTTAAATTATCAATATCAAAAAAAGATTTACCATCAAAAATTTTTAAAATGAAATGGTTTTCTGCATGTAACGTCATACCGACTAAAATATAATCTTGAATACCTATCTTTATGAAAACTGGTATATCAAAGGCTTCGACGTCTTTAACTTGATTCGTTGCTATTATTAATATTGGATACATATCATTCATAAAAGCTGGTTTTGAGCAATTTAATTTATGATTACATAAAATCGATCTTAAAATTTATAAAATCAAAATATAAATTTTGAGTATTTTCTCTAAAAATATAAAGAAATTACTCAGTTTCAAGTTCGCTGTCATTATAAAAAATTTTTTGCGTGCATAAGTTTTCATTCGGATAGTTATTAAATTTTGTCGAAAATTGTACTGAATTTCCACTTTTTATGATGCTTTTTTAAAAAGAATTAAATGAAATTTATCTTATTGAATTTTAGAGAAAATTGAAAAATAAATTTCAAATTAACCTATGAAGAAAATTATTTTTTTTCTTTTTTTTTAAAAAAAGGACAATACTGTATCCAGCTCATTCTTGCTAAACTCCAGTTCCCTTTTTCTAAAAATTTTTCGATGTCTCTCCAAAAATTTTTTTAATTTTTGGAGAGACATCGAAAATCTTGCACACATAAAATCTTCATTTATCCTGTTTTTCTTCCTGATGATATAGCATATCAAAATAAAATAATCAATTGAACATGTATTTATTATCCGAAAGTGTCCATTTTGATTTTGAAAATCTGAACCATTTTTAGGTAAACAATTCAATGCAAAATTAATGTTTTGTGACTTAATTGAAAAATTGTTTTTATAAGTAATTGGTTAAATAAGGAAAAGCACCTTGATAAAATAGCTGATTGTTTCTTTGAATCAACAGATAAGCTTACTTATATTAAGTAAATTTTATTTATACTAAAACAATTAAAAAAAATAATAAAATTTATAAATTACTTTTTAAATTATCTATTAAAAAATTGTCTCCAAATTTTTTCATTTTTTTAAAATAAAATCCCTTCTTATTTGTTCGCTGTCTTACTTTTCTACAAATAAAATTTTTTTTCTTTTCATTAATTTTTCTTGTATTTAAGTTCCTTGTTCTGAAGAAGGTTTCATCATCATTGTAATATATTATAAATTTGGAATAAAGCCTCTCATAAATGTTTCCTATTAACTGACTTGTCATTACTTTTTGATGAAATAAGATGTTTCTTTTTAAATTTCCAAACCAGTTTTCGACGTAATTATTAGAAAGCCTTTTAAATCCATTTAGTTTTTCAATATTATTCACCAATATACCAGTCCAAAGTGGTAGCAAATGAAGATAATTATCAATCAAACTAAATAAATCTTGACTATAATAAGGATTTTTTTCAAAAGAAAATTCATTTTCGAACTCAATTTCTTTCGATATATTATTGATTATCTTTTTGAAATAGATATAAAAAAGTGACTTGTCTCTCAAATTATTTTTTTCTCCACTTGAAAAATCTTCTTTCAGATCATTATCTTCATCCAGGATTTCATTTAAGTAATTATCATCTACTTTTCTTATCAGAATTTCTCTTTTAATAGATTCTAAAGATTGTTTTGTCGATTGATTAAAATTCTAAAAATATTAAATTTAATTAATTTTAATTAAGATATTTTTATTCTTACTTTTTGTGTAAAAAATTTAAATATATTTTTAAGATTATAAATGATTAATTGAAAGATTGTTTCTAAATACAATTCAATCGTACAACTACTAAAGACTTCTAGAATAGAATTAATAAATGGCCAAGAGAAGTCAACCACAATAATTGGAGCAATTTTAAGACTACCTGTCGGAGCAACATTTTCAATTTTTTTTTAAAAGTCATAAGATATTTTGAAACAGTTAAGTAATTATGTGAAGTCGAAATAAAATCGTATATTGGAAGAATAGTTTCGGTGTTTGGATCCCGCATAACTAATGAAAAAAGAAAAAGAGATGATTGATTTTGAACTTCTTTTATGATAGATCCAGTTGCATCGAGATGCCAAACTGGATAATATTTTTGAATTTTATTCCATATTTTAACCTTTAGGCATTTTTTACTATATTAAAAGATTACCCTTAATTAAGAAATTTACTTGGATTTCATTAAAAATTCATTTCATTAAAAAGAGATATTCCGAATGGCGAATCACATATTTCTTGGACATAGCCAGGAATTTCACCAGTTGTAAAGCAAATTTTTTCACAAAGCATCATTGCAGATTTTGAGTCAATTATGTGGTCTTTATTTAACAATTTTGAATTTTTTCTTTGACATTTTATCATTTTTAAAACATTTTGACTAGTCACTTTACCTTTCAATTAAATTTTTCTCATTTTTTCGTGAAAAATTAAAAATTACTTTCATAATAATCATCTTCAACATTATTTTCAAAATTAAAAATAACGTTCTCATCAATTAGCCTAGATATGCCTTTACTCATTACTTCTAAGGCAATATTTGATCTTTTATCACCATAAAAACGCTTTTTCTTGATTATCTGATCGTGACTTACTATCTCGTTTTTGACATTAACTGTCAGAACGATAGTCTGATTAATTGTCGGTTCACTCTTACAAAAAGCGTAAAAACTGTTTTCGCATTTTTCAGAAATGCATTTGTATGATCCGGACCAGTATGTTCGGCTATTAAACCAATTGTACCTACATTTTAGCCAGCACTTACAGGATTTTTCCTGTTGAAGTTTATAGCTTAGCGTATCGTGAAAATCAACCAAAAAACGTTTTCTATTCGAATTTATTTTAATTTTTGAAAAATGCTCCATCCATTCATTAAAGCTAAATTCAATAGAAACTATTTTTTCAAAAGACATTTTTTCAGATTTAAAATATTTTAAATATTGTAAATTTTTTAGATGGGCACATTTTTCTAAATTTTTTAAAAATGTTGCATAAAAAATTACTCAACTTAATTATAAAAAATTCAAAAAATCCTCGTGTTTTTAATAACTATTTTTTATTACTAACTTTTGTTTTGAATCAAGAAGGAAAAAACTATGAAAGAATTTATTGAAAATCTAAATAACTGTGACTCAGATTTTTTTTTGTTTACGAAAATTAATCGTTTTGATCCTGAAGAGATTATCAATGATAAGAAAAGACGAACAGTTAGTTCATTGTCGAGTTCAGATTCTTTATTTACTAAAAGGAATGAAATCTATAATAAGTTTAAAAAAAATTTTAGCGGAATAGTAGATGAAGTAGGGACAAATTTTAAAAAGATTTCAAGCAAAACGCTGATGAGCAAAGTACCGAAATCAAGTACCAATATGGTAATATCTGATATCAGGAATAAAAATTCTGAAATTGCAAATTCATTATAAACTAATAATTTACAAAAATATGTTTTGGTAATAATATCATATATTTATTTTTATTTAAAATATTAAATTAATTTAAAAAATTACTGTAAAAGGGTTTCAATGATTCAGATTTTTTTCAAAAAGACGTAAATAATGAAAGTTTATATACAGCAGAAATGAATCAAACCGAAAGCCAAAATGATTCATATAGAAACAACTTTTCACTGCATGAAGAAATTAGTCAGATAATTTTATCTGAAACTTAAGGAAGAAATCAGACAAATCATAATGACTTAAAAAAGTCAGAACATTATTTGCTAAAAAATAAAAATACTTATAAAACGGTATAATTATTAAATAAAAATTTTTAACTAGAATATCTGTTTAAAAAGATTGATCCATATAAATGTTCTGATTGTGATTTTACATCAAAAACCAAACAAGGATTGAAAATACATACAACGAAAAAACATACGAATAATGATTTTGATTTTAATAACCACATTAATGTCAATTTTTTAAAAAAGAAAGATAAACCCGAAAAAGACATTCCAATACAGAAAGTAATAAGTAAAAGTTATCTAAATCTAAAAGAACTTATTAAAGAGAAAGACAAAACAATAGAAGAGTCAAAAGAAAACCATCTAAAAGTCGTGAACAATTATAAAAATGAAATATTAGATCTTTCCTTTGAGTTAAAAAAAATGAGAGATATTGTTAAAGAGAAAGAAAATATAATAAAAAACTTAAAATTAAACGAAAAAGAGATTGGAAAAAAATTTACTGGAAGAAGAGAAAAATCTACTATTGGAAGATTACCAATCAAAAAAAGTATAAAAATATAAAAATAACTACAAAATATTAAAATGATAGAAATTATAAGTCTGACCTAAAAAGCAAAAATCAAGAGATCTCTGAACTGAAACAAAATTTGCAAACACTTAACTCAAGGATAAGTGAATTATCATCTAATCACTTGACTGAAATTGGCCAAAAAGACAACAATATAATCGAGTTGCGACAAGAATCCAAGCGCCTGAGTGATGAAAACAAGAATTTTCGGTCTGAGCTTGAAATCTATAAAGTATTTTAACTATTTTGGGTCTTTTAGTTAAAAAATAATTTTTAATAAATTGTGAATTCCAATGGACATAATCTCAAAAATTTTCCTTTTACGTCTTATTATGGAAATATTCAGTCTCAAATAATAGACAAAAACATAATTATAAATGATGTGGAAATGATTCAGAGTGATAAATATTTTGGAAACAGATTAAACTGTAAGACATTAGATGATTTCCCTTTTGATCTTTTTAAACTAACTCGTGAACAAAAGATTTCTATTAAAAATTTGATAAACTTAGATAAAATATCTGCTCAGTCTCAAAATAAATTTTGCAATATTTGTCAAAAAGACTTTGGAAGTTTTAAATCAATGAGAGCTCATCAAACATTTATGCACTTTAAGATTTTGAGAAAGTATAAGGAACAGTATGGACAATTTTTTGAGAATTTTTTATCTTCGATATAGTTTTTTAATATCTATTTACTTTTTAAAATTTTATTTAATATATTCTTTTTTATGTTATTTAATTGTTTATTTTTTTCTATTTAATTTTAAATTATTTATTTGAACTTATTTAAATAAACTATTTATATTCAATTGTTTTTTTTTAATTGTTCAAAAATTAAAGAATTTTTCTTTTTACATCAATTATTTTATTCATATTCAATAAAATAAAAATTTTTAATTTTTTAATGAACAGGTTCTTTTCATGTCGCAAAGACATTAAGATGAATATTTGATCGCCCTGTAATAAGAATAAGAATAAAAAAATTTGAAAAAGAATTGAAAAATTAAATGTTTTCCTTCTAATCGCTTTGGTAATTATGTGAACCAATTAAGAATTCGGGGAAATGGCGGAAGCAAGGAAAGCTTAAAACGACTGTAACTGAAGTGAGTGGGTAAGTGTGCGAGTTGTGGTTGATTTGTTAAATTTTTCAAATCAGTGTTACACTGAGGCATGCTCGATCTTAGCTTTGGACGCTTACCACATTATTTCATAGATGTGGAGCAAGTCGATAAAGGTAAACAATTTCTTGCACTCGATCAGCCATTTTGATAAATAATTAATAACTCGACTCAAATGAATTATTGTTCGCGATTTTTGGTTTATTTAGTCGGTCCACTGTTTCAGGTCCATGTGTAGATTCGGAAATATGTCAATAGATGGTGACGCTTGAACGCCTCGCAGCCTCCCTAGAATATGTCCAGTCTAAGAATTTCCGATTGGAAAAATTGGTCCATTGCAGATCATAAAGTTTTGCAATATCTGATTAGAAAGATCTTACCATGGTTTGCTACTTTCTGACCGATGGTTCGGCTCAGGTGGAATAGATCGTTGCAATTGATGATCACAGGTTGAAGCTGAGTATGAAACCATGAATGCAACAAATTTTTTTCGAAAAAGCAGAAATTTTGGCAAATAAATTTTAGGTCTCCAAAATTACAGTAAAAAAATTAAAATAAATTATAAAAAATTAAATAGAATATGTAAAATTGCAAAAATACTTATGAATTTGCAAAAAAATTAATAAATTTATTTTTTCATTGTTGCAAAATACATTTGAGCAAAATTGAGCTCTTGAAATTTGATCAAAAATTTTACTTTGCTGTATTAAGGTTCCTCAGCTATAAAAAAATTTTTTCGAATATCGAAGCCACTGGCATTTAATTTTAATTCATTTAAAAATTTATTTTAAAAATTATTAAGTTTTTACTGGATGCTAAAACCATTAAATTGTTCGATGGCTGTAAGATCTGATTGATCCAGGATTCTAGGATTCCTTATTTACAAAAATTTTTTTTTTTTTTTTTAATCATTACCAGTATTAACGTGTATCAAAAAATAATTAGTTATGAAAGTAATAATTATAAGTAATGTTCGCAAAAATAATTATATTAAATAAATTAAAATAAAAGTCAAAAATAATCCTTGAAAAGTAAATTTGTTTTAAAGCTTGATATATCAATTAATAATTGAATTTATTTCTTATCTAGATTAATTTTTAGTTTGACTTATTTCAAAATGGAAAAGGCAATGGTAATTCCAATTTTTGAGGGTCATCGTTTTGTTATCATTTGTTAACTTATTTTAACTTTAATGAATTTTCAAAAAAAATTTAATAAAAAGACTGTTTTGATTTCATGCTTTTGTTATTTTTCAATGAGCTAATTAGTCTAATTATTTTATCTGTTTAAATTGGGACAACATGCAGAAAGCTAGAGTAAAATTTCATTCAAAGAAACTGAAAGAACTTGAAGACAAAAATAGGAAATAAAGTTTTTTAGTACCTCAAATTTATTAAAATTTACCTCAAATGTAATAAAAGACTATCTTTTTATTAAAAAAGTAGCAAAATATAAAAAAAGTATTCAAATAAAAAAAAATTACATCAATTTAAAAAAAAAGAAAACAATTTCATTATAAAACCGCAAAAAGTTAATACTTACCTCTAAAAATAAAAAAAATTAACAATTATCACAATAAAAATATCTTTTTTTTTTCATAATTAAGCCACATTTTTCACATGTTTTAGATTCATTATTTAGAGTAGATTCTTGATTGAATGTTTTTTGTTTTTTTTTATTATTAGGCACAACTTCGGTTAAATAATCATCATAAGAGATGCCTTTTGGATCTCCACCACCGCCAACTGAATCTGATGGTTGTATTATTAAAGCTGGTTTTTTTCTGGGGCACCACGTTTACGATTCGGTTGAATTGGTAAATCCATAGCAACAATGTCAAATGCACATTTTTTTAGCCTTGCACAAACTGCAATTTGATGATTACACTTGTAATCCTTAATATAATAAAATATTTTTTTTTTTTTTTTTATATCTTTATATTTTTTTTCTAATATCAAAAACAATTTCTTTTTATATAAAATTTTGAGGCTAAAAATTAATTAATTAGATGGATTCTAATTAATTAGAGAGGTTTTAATCAATTAGATAGACATATATATAATTTGTTTGATTTTGTAATAAATAGGTATTTTTTAAATTAAAAGGGTTGGTTTCATTTTTTTTGACACTTTTATTAATATTTTGAGGTATTTTTTGACAAATTAGAGGTAATTTTTAATAAATTTGGGGTATTAAAAACCGATAACCCAAAAATATAGGATTTAGGGTTTTAAAAATTTTTTATAAATGTTTTAAAATTCAAGTTATTATTAAAAAACTTTACAATGGATTGAATATCATTTAATTGATTATAATAGAAAAGTCAATTATCTGAATGAAGAAGGAAAAAAGTTTAATCTCCCAAAAAGATGAAAAAATTCAAGCTCTATAAAGACAATACAAGCAAAGAACTGCACTTGATCAAATTTCAGAATTAAAAAAGTAATTAATGACCAATTTATTATTATTAGTTCATTTTTCATAATAATCAGTTAATCAAAATGAGACCAAAATATTAAAAGAAAATTTTGATCATGAATAATCAAAGCTTTTTAATGAGGCACTTTTTGAAATTTAAAGCCTCCAAAATAGTGAAATGAAAATGTTTTTTATCAAATTGCAAAATTTTTAAAATTTTTGAGGAGAATTTTAAACTTTTGTTTCATTTTTTGCTTCAAATTTTGAGAGATTGAGAAGTTTGTAATGAAATTTCTCTTTCACATTACGAATAGGGGTTGAAAAATTCAAAATAATTTTTAAAAACTTAGAAGCAGAGATGCTCTGTCAATTTAAGGTATTTAAAGTCAATGTGCGAACCTGGACTAAGGAAAAAAATTTAAAAGTGCGGAGTCCTGGATGAGGATAATCAAAAACTTAATATTCTAGAATTTAATTTAAATGAATATTCGAATAAGCAAACAGCAAGAAAATGAGACATATATCGAATTTTTTTTGAAAGAATTCAAACCATTTGCTGTCGTCTTCTTCTCGTTGTCTTCTCGGTGAAGAACTTTGTATACTCAATTGCAAAAAAATGGTTTCAATTGTTATTTTAAATGCTATCACAATTGGTTCAAATCAGAAAACAGTCGAAAATGAATTTACCGATATGGTCTGGGTTATAAAAATGCATTCATAAAGAATATCAGCAATCTGAAATCGAAAATGAAAAAGTTGTTATGTTTTGTAATCTGACAAAAAAAACATGAAAAAATACTAATGGCTGAAAGAATAATAGGCCTAGAAAGAAAACCAGCAGTTCTAAAGCAAAAAGCAGAAGGTGTTTCAAATGTATGCGATACTTATAATACAAGTTAATATTTTTTAAAAAAAATAATATGAAAAATAATATGTATTACTATGACTTAATAGAGACTTGATTTTAGATTTAAAGCGACAAAAATTTCTGTCAAAATTTGGGTATTTTAACAAATTCTGAATTCAGAGGTTTTTTATCAATGTCAGATATTCAAATAATAAAATAAAAAAAATTTATAAAAAGTTTTTAATTCTATTTCTTTAGCTAAAAATTAGGATTCAAATGTTCAAATCAAATTTGGTATATTGACGCCACTTGTAGCGTGCATAAGGATATGGTTTTTCTAAAAAAGCCATTATTGTATTCAATAGTTTTTCGAGACAAGAAAAACAACATTAAAATGCCAAAAGCAGAATTTATTGCAACAGAGCAGGCAATAAAATCAATTTCAATTTATTTACAAGTTATCAGACACTTGTACCCATCATTTCTCAGGTTTTGGGTGGTGTTGTGTAAAACCCACCGAACCTGAACCCACACCAAAATACCCGAAATTTTCGGGGAACAATATCTATACCAACACATATAGCCTGAAATTTTTGCTAATGTTAAAAAAAAACTATGCATTGTTAAGATATTTTATTTCAAAAATAATAAATTTAAAATATTAATAGACATTAACATTCATTTAACTCTTCAAGGATATTAATATTTGCTCTTAGCATTCTTCTTCTAATAAATAAATTGTCCTTCATGTTTCCATTTCTTTTATTGGATATAATTTCGCAAATACTAAATAAGCGCTCAATAAAAGCGCTAGTTGGAGCAATATTTAATTAAAAAAAAGCCAGTTAAAGAAGTTTTGAAAACTTTTCTTTATATTTTCTCCAAAACTTTTTTGTTGAATTAAAGGATCTTAAATTTGTTTTGTCTAGGAACTCAGCAAAGCTTCTAATTTCTTGGTATAGCTCACTTTCTAATTTGAAGACCTCAGATTATCTTTTATTTTCGTTTCTCTCTTCGTCGTCTTTAAACATATGAAAAAAAAAACATTCGCCATCTGTACTTAGAACACTTAAATCAGTTTCATTAATTTCTTCATTATTATCTTCATTATGAAAACCTATAAAAAAACTAGTTTGAGCGAAGCTAAAGCATCTTTTAATATGTTTCTAGAAAATTTTTTATTAGCTCAATGACTGATTTTCGAAACAACCAACACAACGCATCCTTAAAATTATATAATGATTCAAACAAATAATTTTTCAAAATTATCCTTATATTCATTACATTATAAATCGGCGAATTTAATTCAAAATCAAACTTATGTCTTACACTAACCATTAAAAGTGCACAAAGCCTTTGTTGAATTTCATCTTCCAGATCCATATTCTCCCAGATATACAGCATTTGAAAAAGACGCGGAAGTACACCTACAATTGAGGTATTATTGTTTTGAAGTCGAATTGAGAAAAGGTATGCTGGTTTTAAAATCTGAATATATGTTTCTATGGTTTTCAATTGAACTGGACATTTAAATTCAAGATTATTTTCGTCAAAGGCTCCCTTGTCGTACGCTTCTTTGACGGATTCGAGCATCTTAAATGCTGAAGACCAACGAGTCAAATTTTCTAACCGTAAATGTCATTTAGCTTGATAGAATTTCTAACATGACTATTGGAAGTATTAAGTTCTTTGAGTAATTCGCTAGTGACAATATTTTGACTTTGATCTATATCTTTATTATTTTCTAAATTGGCCTGAGTTGAGGAAATTGGATATTCCAAGTCAAATTCATCAGACAAACTATCGTCACTTTCAATTACGTAAGTATATAAGCCTTTTGAGGAATAACTATTATTAATTAGATAATTTAAATTTAAATTCTATTAAATATTTTACTTTTGATTATTTCATTCTTTTCAGATAAATTTTTGTCTTCGTCAAACAAAATCTGTTTAAATAGCCGAATTAAAAAACTCCCTTCATCGCATGTAATCCCCAAAAATCGATTTTTAAAAATTTAATTTTTTTTAAAATAAATGTTAAATGATTTAACACCATTAAGTTTTTTCTTGTCAAATTTATATTTATTTATCATGGATTCTAGAGCTTATTTTATGTTCTCGGCGTTATGTGTACCTGGCATTCGTATTATACCAATAATCAAAAATTCTCTTTCGAGTAAATTATTTATAACCATAGCTCCACATGCAATAAAATCTGATCGACTCTCACTAGTCCAAATATCAGTAATAAGAAAAATCGAAATAGCCAGATTGAGTTTTTTTTCAATCGATTTATGTAATTTGTTAAAAATCTCAGGTAATATTTTTTCTTTTAACTCCCGATAGATTGGTATTTTTAATTCTGGGTTGATCCTACAAAAAAACGGACGTTTAACTTGATCAAAACTTTGGTATGATGTGACTAGCCATTTAATAAAATTAAGCATTTCGTCTGATATTTAAGTAATATTTGCTTTTTTATTAATTTTTTTGTAACGCGTGAACCAATCAATTAATGTTTCATGCGTTTTTAAGTGCTTATTTAAATTTGTTATTTGTGTGAACGGCGCATAAAAGTCTTTTTCGCATATTTTACACTGGAATTTTAGATTTTTGTCTTCAGGCATAGTTGTAAATTTCCTCGGACAGTTAAAAAAATGGGTGATAGGCGATTTTACCTTTTTTATATTACCTATATAAAAGGTTTTTTTTGGAAAAGAATTTTGAGTAGACATTTGAATCAAGGTCTGAACTGTTGGATCATCATCGTAGTCTTCATTTTCGTCCAAGTCAATATACACGACATCATTTGAGTTATTAAACAAGTGAGGTGTTTTTTTCGTATTTATGTTGGCAAAGTATTTATCCGCATTCAATGAATCAATTGTGTATTCAGGCCAAAATTTAGACGAAAGCAGATGTTTTAGTATAATAGTTGAATTATTTGATTTAAATGGTTTTGTTCCAATAAGAACATTAGGTGATGGCAATTTTTTTAATAGGTCGATTTCAACACTTCTTTATAAAACAGATGAATTTTATTATTTGGTAAAAATAGGATCAATTTTTATGCTTTTAGAATATCGTAAATTATTTTCTAATATTGTAACAAAGCATTATTATGTGAAATTTTTTTAAACCATCTGTTGTAATTCTATGAATAAGAATGAATGGGCAATGATGCTAAATATTTTGGAAACAAGCATTTTGCTTAAAAGAGCAATTATAACACTGAAACATATTGTTAAAAATATTTTTTTGGTTATAGTGATTTTTTTATAAACTTTTGAGAAGAAATAAAATTTTATTAGAAAAACAAATATTAAAAAAACAATAAATTAATCATAAAAAAATTAGCAATTTAAACTGTAAATTAAATTTTAATTTTTTATTCTTAATATTAATACCATTTTTAACTAAAATCCTCAAAGAAAATTAACCTTTAAAACAAAACTGTGAAAAAAATTTTTTTTGTATTTTATATATTTTATATAAATATATTTTTAAATAAATGTTTAAATTCTTCTGATACATTCTGATTTATTCAACAATTTATAATAATTATATTTTTAATTGATCATCAACTTTAAAATGACATATTTTTTCCTTTTTTTGCCTTATTACCATTCCATGGAAAAATAGCCTTATGTTTTTTGCTTCAAATGGTAATTCTTTGCAAGTTAATAAATTAAATTAAACAAATCTGAGAGTAATTTGAAGAATATGATGAATTTGATGAGATTAGTTGATAAGCTTCTTTCTCTTTGCCTTCTTTTGAGTTGTTATGTTACGCTTGGTCTGCAGCGATTGTGCCGCCAAGACCGAATCGCCGACGTCCAAACTGTTCAACCAGAGCTCAATTTGCTTTGACCAGTCCTCAATTTAGCGCAACGACTCCTTGACCTCCAAACACTGGGCATACTCGTGCAACCACTTTTGTTTCTGTGACGCCTTAAGCTCAAGCTGCTCTTCCAATTGTCTACCAATGTCTTTGATAAAATTGGATATTTGCCGCTGCACCAGCTGATAATTGGACTCGTTTGACTTGCGCTCAATCAGCTCGTTGGCCATGCCATTCAGACCAAAATATTTAATTCTTAATTAGACTGATTAAAGAATTTTCGGAATTCATTAGAGCTAAATTAAAAACAAAACTTCTTTATTTAAATGAAAAAGATTTTTTGATAATATAGATAAAAAGAAAGTATAAATTTTTGTCTGTAAATATTGAAGCTACAATAAATTTAAAATGATCATGATCAAAAATTATTTTTCCTATCATTTTTACTGTAAACCATGTTAGATTAGCTTGAAAATTAAAAATTAAGTTAATAAAATTATTTAATTATTAAATCTTTACCTCATTTTAATCTTACAAAAAAACGCCTTCAGTTAAGTGCTGCTTTTATCATTAACACATTTATTTTATACCATTTATAAAAACCATTTACTATTTGACAAAAAAAAGCTGATTAGTTGGCAAAAGTTAAAATAGGGTTAGACAATAAACTTCAGTTTTCTAAAATATTAGTTGTTCATAAAATACATTTCACTTGATTTTTTATATTTAAAATTTTAAATCGATAAGTATTAATTCAAATTTCCAATAATTTATGTCGAAAAATTTATTCCAAAAAAAATTTACCTTAAAAAAAAAACTAATTAGTATAAAATTAAAAATCTGTATTTTTAATATTGATTGAAATAAAAAGAAAAACTTTTTTTAAATTTTTTGTTCGGGGTGACGAACGCCTTTGAAACATCACGTAAGAAACAAATTTGCATTTTAAATTTTAGAACTAATTAAAATTAGTCTTTGCATGTTTTTATGACTCTCAAAATTTACACATTAATAATCTTATTTCTCTTTTAATTTTAAATTTAGAGAAACCAAAATTTTCTAACTCGGTCAAGCTGAATCAAACTAACAAGCTTTGAAAATTGCTTTTTTGAATAGTGGCCAGCTTTTCTAAATTATAATTTTAAAATATCAATAAAAAAAAGGAGCATTTTGTACACTTTTATTTAATTTCTAAGATTTTTACCTAGACTGTCGTAGACATCCACCTTTGATAATTATTTACTGACCCAATTATAAATTAATTCAAAAAGACTTATTTTCAAATTGGAGGATGTTGCGCGACCAACAATTTTAGCTCGAAAAATATTTGTTTATATTTGGTCCAGCTAAACTATCCATGACACACAAAACCAAAATGAGAGAGAAAAGTATCGATCAAATGATCGATAAAATTCCAGGTTTAAAATTATTTCTACAAAAAATAGTAATAAATTAAGCTTTATTTTTTTAATTAAAAGTCCAATTAATTAAAATATTCTAATTTAGCATTTACGAGACACACGCCAAAAAGATCAATTAAATAGAATAGTTTTTATCAATAACTGTGCACCGGAGGGCTACAGTGGGGAAAAGCCTATTCCTTATGCGAGTAATCGTGTTTGCACTTCTAAAGTAGTTTTAAAACAAGAAATAAAAATTATTAAATTTTTTATAATAATTTAAATAGTACACTGTATTAAATTTTTTGCCAAAAAACCTCTATGAGCAATTCAGACGAGTGGCAAATTTTTATTTCCTCTTGAATATTATTGTTATGTTTTTGCTACCTGATCCACCAAAGAACCCAATTACGAGCATGATTCCTCTGTTGTTGGTCATTTCTTTTACAGCATTGAAACAAGTAAATTGTTTAATTAGAATGAAAAAAATTTTATTCCATTTTAAATCAAAAATTTTAAATCTAGACCCTTTTTTTTAATTAAAAATGAAAAAAATTTACTTATGATTTAATTAAATCATCACCTTACCACCGAGTGTTGATTATTTTTCAGTATAAATAATAATTATAAAATTATATTAAGGCATATGAAGACTATTTGAGGCACAAAAGTGATGCTCGCATTAACAAAATAAAAGTAAAAGTTTTAAGAAATGGAAGTTTTGTTGATTTGAAAAGAAAAGACATTAAGTGTGGCGATATAGTCGAAGTTAATTGTGATCAATCGTTTCCTTGTGATTTAATTCTGCTACGCAGCTTTGGTGAAAATGGCACCTGTCACGTGACCACAGCCAATCTTGACGGAGAAACTAATTTAAAATTGCGAAGTGTGCCAAACAAATTTCCCATGATCGATTCCAATTCATTGACAGATATCAAAGGTGTTATAAAATGTGACAAACCAAATGCAGACTTGTATGAATTCAAAGGAAATATACAAATTTATAATCAAGAATAGTAGTTAAATAAAAATAATAAAAAAATTTAATTATCATTTTAAAAAAGTGTTGTGAACAATGACAGCGTTTTGCTTGCTGGATCAACTCTAAAAATAGCCTCGGTTATTTACGGTACGAGATTTAAAATAATTTTTGTTTTCATTTTTATTAAATTAATAAATATAATCATTTTTTCAAACAGGATGTGCAATTTATACTGGAAAAGAGACCAAAATTATGCTCAATTCAAAATTCAAAATGACCAAATTGTCTTGCATTGAAAAAACTTTGAATAAGTTTATAATTTTTTTCCTCATTTTGTTAGTGATTTATGTGGTCACGTGTCTAGTGGGCTCGATTTTGACCGGGAATTTGTACTCAAAGCATTGGTATTTAAAAAATCGTGAACCACAATTTTTCGTAAGCCATTGTGCAAACGCTTTTTTTTAGTTTTAATTTTGTTTATTAAGGATAATAAATTTGTATATTTTTCTATAGAGATAATGTCTCAATTCAGCATTTATAGCTATATTATACCCATATCCTTGTATGTCTCAATTGGTAATTTAAAATCTGTAAGTAACAAAGACAATTTTTATCTAATTTTTGTATCTTTTAGAAACTCAAAGGTTCATCGGAACTAAATTTTTCGAATGGGATCTTAAGTAAATATTTTTTTAGTTATTATAAAGCTTTATATTGTGACAGACTAGAAACTAAATAGTTAAAATAGGATTAATTTATTTTTGTTAATAAAATCACAAAAAATTTTTCTTTATAAAAAGAAATTAATTATTCTTGAGATTGGTACTAATGTTTTTAACCAAAAAATAAATTGTTTTAATTTCTGTTAAAAATGCTATTAAAATCAACTAAATATATTTATTTATTTAAAACCATTCCTTTCAGGCGCATGATTTCGTTTTTGATTAAATAATTGACAAGGTTATAATAAAGTTTTTTATAATTATTTGTTAATCGACTAACTAAAACAAACTAGATAATTCAACTGGATAAGTATCATGTATCAGAAAAAAAAGAAGACCTTAATTTTGTTTATTTTTAGGTTAATTGTTTGAATTCTTAAATGTTCAATTAAATTTTTTATATAAAAATTGTTAATTATTTTTCATATCTAATGAGTGTTCAAAAAAAGTTGGTGCAATTTTTAAATTAAAAAAACAAGAAGATAACATTCAAAAGTCCTGAACCTTTGTACACTAAAACTCTAGGACCTTAATTAAAAAAAACAATAATTGTCTTTTTTATTTTTATATTTTTCATCGAATAAGCAATTTTTCTTTGACCTTAAGTAAAAAGAGCCTGTGCCCCTGCAACTTTAAATTTTTTAATTTTGATATCCTTGCTCTAATATCTAAAAGATAATTTTACAAAGATAAAACTGATTTGTAAATCATTTCCTTCTGATTATTGGTTCAAAAGTTATCGCAAAAAAAGTCCAATTTTTAACCAAAATTCAAAAATTCAAAAAAGGGCATATTGAAGTTTATGATCAAATTAAAATGATCATGCTCAAAAATTGTTTTTTTTTTCTAATTTTTACATTCTTTATAATTGAAAAATGTAATGCATAGATAGATTTTCATGTGTAACAGAACATGTTAAATCATAATCGAGTATTGTGCAAAATTCTGCATACATTAAATTTTTGCAGAAATTTGCAGACATAAAAATTTTAATTTAACATTGAATGTTTACTTTGAAAATGCGATTCTGCAAAAAAATTTTTAAAAATATATTTTTATAATAATTTTTGAGCATGATCATTTTAATTTGATCATAAACTTCAACTTGCCAAAAAAGAACCTTTTTTAGTGTTCTTATGATTAATTTTTAAAGGATAAAGATATTCAAACCAAATTTTGTGTATCAAGATGATATTGTCTGTTCTTCATAATGAAAGATATTACATAGATATTAGTATGGAAACAAGGATTTTTCTTTTTTTTAATTCTCAATTGTTCTTATCCACTTTGAATTAGCCTGGTTCCCGGCAGAGGTATTCAGGATTTTAAGTAGAATTAATTTAAATAAGAGAGAAAATTTATCAGGTTAATGTAATGTTTACATTAGTACCCTTGGGCCCGTCTATCCGATCTCCTCGTTAGACGTATTGGAGCAGCTATTTATGCTCCTTTCTAACTTAAACGCTCATGGTTAAGTTAGTTAATTAAACCAGTGATATCGACAAAGATGTCGCTATATCACAGTTAACTCTTTATTCGGAATCTTAATTGCTCTTTTGTTCAAAATAAACTTTTCATATTCAAATTTTTAATATCTTGTCAAATATTTACAAAATTAAAGCTTATAAAATGATAATTTTTAGTATAATTATTACAATTGATTTTACAGTTTGATTCAAAAATTAAATGATATGATATCAAAACAAAATTTAATGCTTTATTTGTAATTTTTGATATACCAAAACATTATCATATAAATTCAATCAATTGTAAATGATATTATATAGGAAATAATATATTAAAAAAAATCATTCAAGTATGTACGATGAAAAGACAGATCAACCGGCAAGGGCAAATAATTCAAATGTAAATGAGGATTTGGGTCAAATTGAATACCTGTTCACAGATAAAACAGGCACTCTTACAGAAAACGAGATGGTTTTCAAGAGATTTTTTGTCAAAAATCAAACATATGACTACAAAAATGAAAAATTAGTCCAAATGGACTCACCCGACAAAACAGTTGATTATCAAGTATATAATTTAAAATTTTAGTTAAAAAAATTGTTATCTATTTCTTAATTATAAAAGAATGAAGATCTAGAATATTTTTTTTTGTGTTTGTCATTGTGTCACACTGTTCAAGTGGACAAAAATGCTAAAAAAGAAAAGTATCAAGCTTCTTCGCCAGACGAATTTAGTTTTATAAAATTTTGTGAAAAGTATTTTGATAAAGAAAACAAATATTTTTCATAAAATAAAATTAATTCTTAACTAATTAGAATTGGAGTAGTATTCGAAGGCGATACTAGAACTCAATCATCAGTCACACGATTGATTGATTATTTTGGCGAATCCAGAGCCTACGAACTCTTGCACACTTTGCCATTTGATTCTAGTCGCAAGAGAATGAGTGTCATTGTCAAATGTATGGAGAGTGGGAAAATATTTGTCTACACCAAGGGAGCAGAAGACTCGATATTTTCAGTATGTACAGAATCAGAATCAGCCATATATCCTTGTCAACAGGCAATAGACTATTTTGCTCAGTTTGGATGGCGCACTTTGGCAATGGGCTACAAACAAATAACACAGCATGAATGCGAGTTTTATGACAGGCTACTTCAGGATGCGTACAATGACCTAAGTGATAAGCATAAGGAAACAGTAATGACAGTCTATGAAGCCATAGAGAAAGATCTGAATTTAATTGGTTGCACAGCTGTGGAAGATCGACTGCAGGATGGGGTTTCGTCAACTTTGGTCGATCTGCGCAGAGCTGGCATTAAGATATGGGTCCTAACAGGTGACAAAAAACAAACCGCTATCAACATTTCTGATTCTTGTAAGCATTTTTCCCCTACAATGAAAAAAGTGCTCTTAACCGATCTTAGTGATGTAAATATAATAATGAACAAACTTGCTGAAGATTTTAATAGGTATTTTTTCAAGAAAAAAATTCTGTAAAATTTCTATCTTTTTGTGGAATAGGATAAATGATCAGCGGAGCAAAAAATCATTTGCCTACATAGTTGATGGAAAAACTTTAGGCTATGTGTTTAAATTTGAATTGGAAAAAAAATTGAGAGAAGTGTGTGAATTGTGCGATGCGGTTCTTTGTTGCCGAATGTCTCCAGCTCAAAAAGCTCAAGTAAATAAAATGTATCTTATCAAATAATGAGACACAGAAAAAACTAGATAATTTAGATAAATTAAGTTAAATTGATAATTTTAAACTAATTTTTTTATTTTATTGAAATTGTTTTTTATTTATTTATTTATAGAATTTCAAATTTTCTCTTACAGCTTTTTCTATCGAGAATCTTAACTCTTCTCTTATTTTGCTATGTGTTATGTGCAAGGAGCTACCATAGGTCACCTCCGCAAGCTCGTTTTGCTGCTATTTGAGAAAATTTTAAATAAATTTTTAAATAAATAGATGATAATTTTTAAAAATAATATCAAAAATGAACCTTATATTTTCAAAGGTGGTTAAATTGATAAAGCAAAGTAAGAGCAGACCAATTACTTGTGCTATTGGAGACGGTGCCAACGATGTTTCAATGATCCAAGAGGCCGATGTTGGACTGGGAATATTTGGCAAAGAGGGTCGCAACGCAGCCAGGTCAAGCGATTTTGCTTTTTCACAATTCAAACATTTAAAAAGAGCTCTTCTCGTTCATGGGTATTTGTACTACACTAGACTATGCACTCTTATTATGTACTTTTTTTATAAAGTAATTTTCTTATTTATCTAATCATATATATTTATATATATATATATCATTTAAAATTAATTTTTAATTAGAATATTGTACTAGTTAATTGTCAAGTTTTCTATGCTCCTATTTCTGCATTCTCGGTTCAAAGCTTGTATCCAATTATTTACTTGATATTTTATAATGTGTTCTTAAGCGCTTTTCCCATAGCTGCTTACGGTCTTTTGGAGCAAAAAATCCGAATATCACAATTGGAAATAAATCCAGCATTTTATAAGTTTTATCTTTAAAATAACCAAAGTTTTGATATATTTTTGATTTTAATTTTAGAACCATTAGTAAAAACAGAGGACTGTCAATATTTCAATTTATCAAATGGAATGTAGCTGGACTTTGGCACTCGATAGTTGCCTATTTTTCAACTTATTTGCTGTTTAGCTCAGATTTTAAAACGATTGAGTCAATGGGAAAAATTTGCGGTGAGGTTGAATTTGGCTCAATTGTCTTCATTCAAGTTCTTATTATGGTTCATATTAAGGTAATTGGAAATCAGTCACAATTATAGATTTTTATAAAAAAATAATTTTAATCAAACAAGTAATTGAAGAAAAATCTTATTAGCAAGGCTTTTAATTTGTCATTTAAAATTACAGTTTTTCAATTTAAAAAGTCAACCTACCATGGACCTAAAGTGGCCTCTTGACCAAATATTGAAATTTAATTATTAAACTGAAATAAATAGACTAAAATTTTTTTTAATTAAAATTTAACCAAGGAGTTTAGTTTTTATTGATCCAAATCTAAAATTAATTAAAAAAGTATATTTTTATGGGAATGAGATTCAGAATAATTAAGCAGACTGTTTTGTAATGATTAAAGAAGATTTTTAAAATATCAAAAAATGTCTCTACATCAAATGAAATTTTTAAATTTTTTTAGATGAAAATTTTCAAATATTATCAGAATCTGTTTCAAGAAAAATTTGATCTTTGAACATAATGATTTAATGATTTTTTTTTATAAAGCTGTTTTTGGTCTGGAAATCCATCAACCTAATTGCAATTATTAGCTACCTGATGAGTGTTTTGTCATTTGTGGTTTGGTGTCTTATACCAAACGCATTTATAATGTATTATAATTACTTTTTTTATTTTTTATTTATTCTTGTATATTTTTAACTTATAACTTTTGATTGATAAAAGGCCTTTTCCTCTCACAACTTTGACCGAAGAACAGAGTTTTTACTGGACTCTGTTCAGCATTCTTTCTTATCCAACTGTTTGGTTGTGCTTTTTGGTCAGCTCATCTATTGCGATGATTCCAGATCTAATTGTTCACCTATTTGAAAATGTTTATCAAGACTACAAATTAGAAATGAACGAGAAAAAAACTAGATCTTATAGCACTAAGTGTAATGATACTTTACCAAAAAATGTGACCGAACAAGGCAAAAAGCGTCAAAGTAAGCGAGGAAATTACTAAATTGATTTATATTTTTAATTTTCTTTATTTTTTAAAGACCTGAGAAGAAAAAAAAGTATTAATTGGAAAATTCCAAATGACAAAGTCAAAGCTAATAATGAGTTCTTGAACTTGGATACAATTGATTTTGCTGCAGATAATTTTTCTAAAAAATTAAACAATAACAGTAAATTAAACGAATACAGAGAATATAGTTTTTAATTTTTTAAAATAAATTTTCAAAAATATAGTAAATAATTCATGATTTAAATTGGATTTACAATAAGTATGCTGAAAAGGACATAATATTATATATTTTTTATTTTAAGTCATTAAAATTGCTCAAAATTAATTAAAAACTTGGGTTAATGTTTAATAATTTTTTTTAATAAAATTTAAATAATTTAATTAGTTAATCAGTTAAAAATTAGTTTCTTGCTTAGTTTTATTTATTAATTTTGTATCGAGAAAATTATCTTTTTTTGCATCTAAAGCAGCGAGCTATTATACAATTATTCTATTAACTATAAAATATAAAAATTAATTGAGATTAATTACGATCCTATTTTGAAGAAACTAAGATCTAGATGAATTTTAATTAAAATTTCGTTAATCATTAGAATAAAATGTTGCAACCAGGAATTTATATTAATCTATATTTACATGTATCAAAAAATATAAATATTATCTTGCTATATTGTCAATTTATTGAACAAATGATTAAAGAAATTTAAAATAAAAAAAAAGATTTTAAATTGTATTCTTCTTAGATTTTAAAGTAAAATAAAGAAAATATTAATAATATTGCTTAATTATCCCTTAATTTTTCTGATTCTAAATCTTTTTGGAATAAATTTTCGAATTTTTTCTCTGGAGTCTTTATCTTCTTTTGAATTTGTTCCTCCATAACTTTTTGGTAATTCATTCATGGCTGTTGCATTGTCCACAAGACATAGTAAAACTATGATAAAGAGTGAAAAGTAGAAAATTCTCATTTTGTTAAAATGGAAGTTTTAAAATTTGCCAATTGCTTTATACAAATAAATGAGACACTTGGTCGACATAAAACAGCGCAATTTTGTTAAAAATAAACATCTCAAGCACTTAGATTAAAAAATTAATTTTTCTAATCTGTCAATGATTAGAATATTTATTATTATTTATTATTAATCACTGTTTTAACAAGTAAGTTATCTAAAGTTTTTTCAATTTTTTTTATAAAAAATAAAAGCTAATTTGAGCTTAATGATTTTTTATTTTTATGTTCATAAACAGAGAAAAATAATTTTTAAGATAACAAAATATCTCTTAATGTGTATTATGTTCTTTTTTTTTAAATGTGTTTTTTTAATTGCCTTTTTACTTTTTTAAGTACTATTAAAACTTTAAAAAAATTTTAAAATTAAATTTAAAACAAAAAAATCCTTGAAAAATAACGGGGTTGTCTTAGTTTCAATTCGATCATTTCAATTCAGAAAAACTTGAATAAATATCTTACTAAATATAGTAAGTAGATAATTTAGTTCTATAAAATCACTTTTATTTTATGATGATACAAAAATTCATTCTTATGCTACATGAAAAAAAATAAAAAAAGACACAAAATTTCGTACAAATTATAGATTAAAATAATGTTTAAGATAGAAAAATTAATTATCCTAATATTTTAACTATTTTTTAGTGTATAAAAATTAATAATAAAAATAAAAATAATTTGCTTAGTTGTTATGCTCATTATATTCCATCACGTTCATCTACAAAAAAGCAACTGGAAAAGGATAATATAAAGAATTATCTGTTACACAAGTATGGAAAACATTTATGGATCTTGGAGATCGGAAAATAAGTTCTTGTACTGGTCCACTCTGGAAAAAAAATTATATCTGTATTAAACATGTGATAGCTATTGCCTGTCGGGATAAAGGTGTTGCTAGGCATCCAAATGCTTAAGATGTTTTTTTTTGGTCAAAATCGAAAAAAATGGAGACCGGAAAAGACCAACAAAGCGCTAAATATGCAAGAAATTGAGACTAATATACAGTCAGTCCCAAAAGTTTATAACAAGCTGTTTTTTTTTGAAGATCTTCAACAAAAAAAATAAATAATTTCTAAAAGGAGTGAGGTGTTCAAAAAACATTGTTATCTTATTGTTAAGCAACTTGAAATCAATACAAAATGTAAAAATTGATCTTCCAAATACTTAAATTGACAAGAAACTATACATGTTTTAAAAGTTTGTCTTAAAATCTTGAATCTCAGTCTGTCTCAAAAGTTTAAAACACTGTTTTATTTGAAGAGTTTAAAAAAAAAAAACTCATTAGAGCTAATTTTTATTTTTTTATGTGTCAATGACACTTGTTTCGCGAAAATAACATTAGTGTTCTTCCATGGCCAGCAAGAAGTCCTGATCTGAACCCCATCAAGCAAATATGGAGCATAATCGACAAGAAATTAGTCGGAGTACGACTTAGCAACTTGGCTGAGTTAGAGAAGGCCGTGGTCAAGGAATGGCTAGAACTTCATCCCTCAATTTGCGTTAATTTAGTCGAGTCTATACCAAAAAGACTCGAAATGTGCATAAAAGCCAAAGGAGGCCATTTTAAATATTGAAATTTAGTTGTTTTTTTTTATGTTTTAAACTTTTGGGACACACCAAGTTTACTGCTAATTTAATTGTATATAAAAAAGTGATTATATGACAGTGTTTATATGCTTTTTTTTTAAATATTTTTCATGCATAAAACTTGTAAATAATTAATTTCTTAAATTAAAAAAACTTTTTTCAATAAAATCCGTTTTCATAATAATTAAACTGATTATTTTTTACTTTTTTTTCATTTCTTGATCAGAGTAAAAGAAATTAAATATCATTGACGTTAAATTTTGTATCTAAATAAAAAACTTTTTTTTTCTTTTAGCAGAATAAATAATTTAAGGAGCACGAAAAATAGTACCCCTATAAAATGCTCAATTATAAGCAAATTTGCTTAATTCAGTAATATAAGTCTGCAAAATACTCGGCAATTTTATGCATTTTGCATGCAATTAAAAAGTATTCAAATCAATTGTGCACTTACTTTGCAGAGTTGCTTAATTATTAAGCATTTTACAGAACAAAATTATTCCTTTTAGTAAAAAAGTTATTCAAATTTTGGTTCTGAATTAAAACGATCGAATTGAAATGAACTTCACAGCCCCAAAAATAACGCTGAATTTAAAAGTGAGAGCGAAGCAACAAAGCAATCTTTTTCAGTATAATAAATTACAGCCAAAAATCTTTTTATCTGAGTCTGCTTAATCAATATTTAAACATTGGTTAAACATTATTAGTTTTGTTCTTAAAAATGTTATCGGTCTTCATAATAAATAATAATTTTTCAAAAAATCTTATTAAAGAATAAATATTAAAGTGTCTTTGCATTAGAGTTCATATTTTTGAGAGTGGGAAGCAAGCAAATGTTTCTTTAAAAAGCGTAGTAAGATGGATGGAGTCACCTATCGTCCTGTTTGTCACTTTCTGAAATTAAACCTGTATCTCATTTCTTTCGTGATGTAGTCGATATTGTATCACTGTTGGATTTACTTTGACACATGAGAACAAGACCTGGGAATGATAAAGCGCACCAAACGTTGTCATGGGAATTTGTTTCTGACGACTTTAAATTTTCTAAACTAAATATTCAAAAAAGTTCTAGAGTTTTTAACCCATTTGTTAATCCTTAATTTATTTCATAAGTTGTATGCGCCCTCTTTTGAAATATATCTTTTTCAATTAAAAAAATTTTTTTTGTTACTTTTTAATATCAAATTGTAACATTGAAATTTAAATCAAAATATATAGATCTAAAACACAGTTTACTTTAATTTTATCTTTTGAATTTTTTAAAATTTCAGTACCTTAAAATAATAAATAAGAATTGTGATTCTAATTTTTATAAAAAGTTTTTGACTCAAATATTTAACTATTTGGTAATCCAAGCCAAATTACATAGATTTACATATGCAAAAGCGATTAATTAATTTTGCAAATACTAACACTGATTAAAATTCTTCTAATTCATAATCACCGAGTAATTCATTTTTTAAAATCAAAAAGTGTAATCTTGAAGAAAAAAGTAGAAAATTTTTATATTCATTATTAAATCTATTTAGACATTAATGTCACATACTTAAATTTTTAATAAAAAAGTCAAATGAATCAAAAATATTTGTTCATTTTTTTCTTGTCAACTATTTTTTTGGCCTCAATTTATTTAAATAGACATTTCTTTGTCGCTAATTATGGTTTTAAAATACTGAGTATTGACAAAAGTTTAGATAAATTCAAAAAATCTGATAGTAAGACCACAAATTTAGAATGCAGCTATGTTTTGGACAATTTTTTATCTAACTTTAGCTATGCTGAATCTAAAGAAGTGTTTGCTGAACAAAAAAGTATATTGGATTTAATAAATGTGAATAAAATTGGTGATATGAGTATCGTTACTGTCTCAAATTACGGTTTTAAGGAATTGACATTTAATTGGATTTTAAGCTTAAAATCAGTCAACATCAACAAATTTGTCATATTTTCTTTTGACCAAGAATTTGTTGACTACTTAATTGCAAAAGGATACAAAAACAATGTTCTAACAATACCAAACAATTGGCTATATCATTCGGTAGATAAGACGTCAGCCAGCTTTCTCTCAAAAAATTATTTTGCTATAACTCAGGCGAAAACAAATGTTGTTTACAGATTATTGAGTCTAAATCAAAAATTTTTTTTCAGTGATGTAGACTGCGTTTGGCTCAACAACGCTGTTATTAACTATGCTGAATTAATAATGAAAAATTCTAAAGCTCATATGATATATGCACAGGATTTTGGCCCTAAAGATAAAAAACAGCCTTATTACAATACTGGTTTTTTTTATGCAACACCAACTGATTTTACTAAAAAGCTCTACTTTGTAATGACAAAAATGCAAGAGAAAAATAATAAAAGCGTAGATCAATTTGTGTTTGACGATGTATTAAAAATTATAAATTTTAATGACAATCGTTTGGAAACTTTTGACATTTTAGCAGTAGCAAATGGAGACTATTATTTTCATAAAGGCATGGATAAAAAATTTAATATAACGCCATTTGTTGTCCACGCTAATTACTTTCCGTCATTTGAAACCAAAGTTAAAGCATTAAAATCAAGAAATCATTGGTTTATTAAATAAAAGATTATTATTATTTTTGTTTTTTAATGTTTAAGAAAAAATAAATAAATTATAAAATTTTAGTTTTCTTGGTAGTGATAGTAAAAATAAAAAAGCTGCCACCCTATCTGACTATGCTTTTTTGATGTACTTTCTAATCTCATTAATGTCATGTTCAAAATTATCTCTTGCTGAGATATTACCCTTACTGTTCAAAGATTTCTCAATGTATCAGCGCTTTTATTCCTCAACATTTTTATAATCATACCAAAATTTTTTAATAGTTGGTAAAATATTTAAAAAATTAAAGCCCAGCATCAAATTTAGATAATCTTGCACAAAAATTCTTATTGAATGATAATTTTTAGTATAATTATTACAATTTTACAGTCTGATTCAAAAACTTATTGATATGATTAGCAAATCGAATCAAAACAAAATTTGATGTTTTATTTTTTAAATTTTGATATAACATAACATTATAATATAAATTCAATTAATTGTAAGTTAGAAATAAAACTTTAAAAATAAATTAATTGAAATTTGGTCATTCATTAATGAAAGAGTTGAAATTTTAGCAATAGCGTGTGGATATTATATGGTTAAAAAGCTTAGTTTTACGAAATGAAAGGTATTGACAGGATTGCCAATCATTATTTTAGATTTGTTAAAATAATTACTGTTCTCCCATTAATTGAATTCATTAATAATGTGGTAATAATTTTGCCATTGAACGACTTTCAATTAGCCATTATAAATTACAGTTTTCCAAATTTTAATTTCTATTTTGATAAAATAAGGTTAAAATAAATTTTGATTAAATAAAATAAGTTTTTGTTTTATTAACCAAAAGAAAAAAATTTTAATCAGGAATTCACTTTATTCTATATTTTTACCGGTTATTAAAATATAGGCAGTATTAAAAATATTGCTTAATTATCCCTTAATTTTTCTGATTCTAAATCTTTTTGGAATAAATTTTCGAATTTTTTCTCTGGAGTCTTTATCTTCTTTTGAATTTGTTCCTCCATAACTTTTTGGTAATTCATTCATGGCTGTTGCATTGTCCACAAGACATAGTAAAACTATGATAAAGAGTGAAAAGTAGAAAATTCTCATTTTGTTAAAATGGAAATTTTAAAATTTGCCAATTGCTTTATACAAATAAATGAGACACTTGGTCGACATAAAACAGCGCAATTTTGTTAAAAATAAACATCTCAAGCACTTAGATTAAAAAATTAATTTTTCTAATCTGTCAATGATTAGAATATTTATTATTATTTATTATTAATCACTGTTTTAACAAGTAAGTTATCTAAAGTTTTTTCAATTTTTTTTATAAAAAATAAAAGCTAATTTGAGCTTAATGATTTTTTATTTTTATGTTCATAAACAGAGAAAAATAATTTTTAAGATAACAAAATATATCTTAATGTGTATTATGTTCATTTTTTTTAATAACCTCTTCAATTTTTAGTGATTTAAATTAAAAGTAAAAAATTGTCTATGGGCGAACCAAGAAACTAAGCAATCTCTTAAAAATCTGAACCTTGTTAATACGGCTTAAATTGAATATTAATGAAATAGGGAAATATATTATAAATATTACCTAAAAGAGACTATTGTTGACTTTAAGAGGAAGATAATAATTAAATATTAACATTAAGCTTTAAATCAGTTTCATATTCGACAATTATCAGTGTGATAGAAAGAATAAATTTAAGCTAAAAATTTCTTTATCAACAACAATTTAAAACAATGATTGGACATCTAAAGCTTTAGTATCTTTTAAACATTTGGCGGACAGTTTTTTGAACTTATTTAAACTAATATAACCGACATTATTAGATTAGATAAAATATGAAAAATGCAAAATAGGGTTGTAAAGTTTCTTTTAATTCGATCGTTTCAATTCAGAAAAACTTCAATACCTTTTTTACCTTAAAAAATAATTTAGTCCTGTAAAATGCAGCAAAGTAAAATTTTTGATCAAATTTCAAGTACTCAGTCTTGCTCAAACATTTTTAGATGCGCAATTAAATTAAATTTCATCGCAGATTTTTTATTCTTTTAACATTCCAAAGCTTTATTTTTAAACTTTTGAAAAATGATTGTAATTTCTAAAGATGCAATGAAATTTAATTTCGCATCTAAAAATGCTTGAGCAAGACTGAGCGCTTGAAATTTGATCAAAAATTTTACTTTACTGTAAAATGCTTGATCCTCAAGCAACTTTGCTTAAACTTATGCTATACTGTGCAATTTTTTTGCAAAGTTTGTGCAGAAATGTATTTTCGGATCAAGCAAAGTTGCTTAAAGATCAAGCATTCTACAGAACTAAATTATTCCTTAAGGTAAAAAAGTTATTTAAGTGTTTCTGAATTGAAACGATCGAATTGAAAGAAACTTCACAACTTCAAAAACAAACTATTAAAACTAAAAACTTTCTTTAACAAATATTCAAAATATTGTATTTTATTTTTTATAAATAAACTAATTAGTTATCAAAATTAGTTAAATATTTTTTTGATTTTTAATCTTGAAAAATTATCTATAATTCAAAGTGTCTCATTTTTATTTGAAAGCTAATTTTTTTAAATCTTGTGCATTTAAAAGAAATTTGGCAGTTAATCTCAGAATAATACCGTGACTGTTTCAGCTGAAAGAATTGACAGAATCAAAAACATGACCTCTAATTTAAAGTTTTAATTTTTGTTTAGCTTCAGATTCAAAATTCCAATCTTTTCAGATCCAATTTCTCCTATTTTCTGTCTAGAAAAATATTAATAATACGAGGTTAAACTTTAAAATACTTTTCACATACTGTGTAATTGAAAATTTAAAACTATTGCTCTAAATACTCTGTAACCAAGCTACTGACTAGGTAAAAAAACTTATTCTGTAGTTCATACTCTAAAAATAAAGAAGTATAAAATTTTCAGTTTATTAACAAACTTATTCTCTTATAAAAAATAAAAATTTTATAATAAAAATAATTTTTTCGAAAACGCTATTTTTAGACCAAAATGGCTACGGCCAAATCCTATCAGTTTAAAATAACACTTAAGAAAATTGGAAATAATAAATATATGGTCAAAAATTCTATAATTGGATTTGAAAGTAAAAAAAAGCCCAAAGTTGTTGTTCACCACTCGATTCCGTTTCCCATCTCAATCAAAGATGATAAAAATAACATACTGGCCAAAGGCGCACTACTCGTCCATCTTTACCAGACACGATGTAGCCCATGTATTTTGTGCACTGTTTGTAAAGGATTTTTCTCCGTTCAGAATTTTTTGGAGCATATCTATTCTGACGAATTTCCGAAGACAAGTAAAATCGACACAGAAACATTGGCCATAGAACCATATTTTTTCCACAATCAGAGTGATAAATTAAACGAAAACCAGATGAAAATTTGGCACGAGTTTACATTAAAGAATAGACTTTTTTGTCAGAATTTACACATTTAAATTAATGTAAAAATTAATGTTCAATGTTTTTATTATATTTATGTTCAATTTTTAGACTAAGACTTTTTAAATTTATCATATATAAAATTTTATATTTTTTTATAATTATCCGCATTATGTTTATACAAATATTAAACAAGATTGACTTAAAATTAATATTAAATAATAAAAATTTAGGCTAAAATCTAATAAAAAAAATTCATATTTAATTTTTTTATTTTTTGAATTTTATAATCATTTTAGTGTGAATGGTTATATTCAAAATTAAGTAACTGCTTTTGGCTTAACATAAAATTAAAAGCGTCAGTGGTGTAGCGGTTATCATTGTTGCCTTCCAAGCAGCGGATCCGGGTTCGACTCCCGGCTGACGCAATTTTTTCCAATTTGTCCTCATCGACAGATTGGTCACTAATTTTAGTTCAAAATAAAAAAAATTCAATAATTTCATTTAAAAAACTTTTAAATTAATTAGATTTTAATTTGGAAAGAATTCAATTTAAAAAAAAATAGTGAATTTAAATTTGAACAAAATTAAAGTTAATTTTGACTTAAAAAAAAGAAGAAATCTTAACATTGAATTTTTCAAAAATATTTTTCAATTTTTTGTGCACATGGTAAAATATGGCAGACGATTTAGATGAAAACTTCCAGATTGAGGAAAAATTCTTGCCGCTTGGTGAGATAATTGATGATGAAAATGTTGGGGAAAATTTACCAAGACCAGAGTCAAAGCCGGCTAAATCCAAAAAGAAAAACATTACTGAAATTCTTAAGCTTAAACAGACCGAGCTGAACAAGGCATCTTATGCTAACAAAGAATTCAAGTCTATTTTGATCAAGTACATCAGGTCAAACTTGTCTTCAGTAGAAAAGCTTGACTTGAATTTGACCAGAGAGTCAGACAACTCTGATGATGCAGTTAACTCACAATTGAATAAAATTCTGCTCAAGAGAAAACCAAAATTGGTTAAACTTGGCTCATTTGGTCAACATTTTAACACAAAATTTAATCCAAAACTAAAAATGTATCTTAAAAAGTCATCTCAGCCACAGCAAAAGCATTCTCCATTTATGATTATTTTATGCGCCTCGGCCATCCGATGCATTGAAATACAGCGTGAGCTTGACGCCAGCAACCAGCTCTTGAAATCTAAAAAGCTCACATGGTTTCATGCTTTTGCCAAGCACAAAAAATTACAAGAACAAGTTGATTATTTGACTGGAGCAATGTTAAAGAAGAAAAATGTAGACATCGTTTACGCTACACCGCAGCGCCTTGGTCAGCTGATCGAGTCAGGTTGCTTTGATCTGGAAAAAGCTCTAAAATATGTTATAATTGATTATACGCATCGTGACGTCAAACTCAAACGATTTGTTGACCAAAACGATATTAAAAATGAGTTCTTGAATTTGACGTTCAAGCAATTGATCCAATTGAATAAAAAAAATAATAAATTTAAGTTTTATTTAATTTAAAATTAATAAAATGTTTTGAATAGTTTAATTTTTCATATTTTATGCTTTTTGTTGGTCTAATTGATTTTTTTAATATTTAAACAAATTAATAATTAATAAAAGTAATAATTAAGAAAAGCGACATGAAGTACTAATGAATTTGGTGATTTAACCAGTGTGGTACAAGGTTTTAAAGTAAAAAACAAGTCAGTTGTTTTCATGAATCTTGTCGACTATGTGATCTTGGTCATCTTGCTATTGGAAAAAAAGCGATCAAATTTGTGATATTTTAATAAAACTAAAAAAATATACAAAAAAATATAAAAATTCAAGTTAAAGAAGAGAACTAAGTCAAGATAAAATTTTTTTATTAAAAGAATTGTTTGTGATTGTAATTAATAAATGAAGAAATATAATCAAAAACGATTGACTTATTTAAAACCAAATTGGATATATTTTTGAAAGATTGCTTATAATAAAAAAGAAAAAATTTTATTAAATTTTTTGAAAGCACTTAAGTCACTCGGTAATTATCATTTTTTTCAAAGATTTGCCATATTTACTTTTTGTTGGTATATTTGATCACAGCTTTTGTACCTTCACAAACCGCATGCCTACCCAATTCACCAGATAATAATAATCTAACTGATGAATGAATTTCGCGACTTGAAATGGTCGACTTTTTATTATAAGTGGACAATTTGGATGCCTCAGATGCAATTCTCTCGAAAATGTCATTGACAAAAGAATTCATTATACTCATCGCTTTGCTTGATATACTCATGTCAGAATGAATTTGTTTTAAAACCTTGTAAATGTAAACAAAATATGTTTCTTTCCTCTTTTTCTTTCTTTTTGCTTGGCTTTTGGCGCCTTTAACAGGCTCCATAGCCTTTTTCTTAGGTGGCATTTTTTTCACTGAAAAATTTTTATTCGCAATTATTTCTTTCTAATTTTGATTAAAAATAAAAGAAAAAAAAACTAAATATTTATTTTTTATTATATTATTCCATATTATACACATATATTAATAGTTTTTTCATAAAGAATTTTAACAATTAATCCAAGTAAAAATTCCATAAAATAAAAAATGTTGGCTTCTAACACGAATTATTTTCGAAAATTTTTTTTGTATAATAAATTATTTTAATTACTTGGAAAAAAAATTTAAAAAAATCTTATTAATTAAAAAAAATCATATAAGCAACTATCATTTGATTCTGTGATTGATATATCATTACAGAAAGTATTTTCTCTTTTTTAATATTATTATTTTAATGGTATAATTCGTGAACCTTTTAAAAGTCTTAAGTCTTAAGGCATTTTTCATATGTTATGTCTTGAATAATATCAACGAAAACTTCTTCATTTTACCTTATTTGGGAGTTTATAAAAGTATCCTTACTAATTTTGAGAATCTTGTCACGTACTCGATTCAATAGATAAGTAACTTTTTTAAATTATTATTTACCTCGAATTTTTTTTTAATTAAGAAATTTAATTAAAACAATCTTTTCATTTCCCCACAATATGGTTCAACATTAATTTTGGTAAAACTCTCCTAATTTAGCATTATTTGGCTGTATTATGCAGAGATTTTTCACATTAGCAGATTTTAGCTTTTGATGCAACTCAAGAAGAAGAATAAGATAATTTAATTAAATGGCTTAGATTCAATCAAAATTAATTTACTAAATATTTTTGAATATAATCGTATAATTTTTAGCAGTTCAGTGTGGTTTAGTGTTATATACCATAGCCAAAAAGTCATTAATGACTGTATAGTTTTATTATGTCATGATCAATTCGATCTTTGAAAATGTGTTGGCTGAAATTGTCTCCTTGTGGTCAATTTTGTCCATGATTCGACAGGCCTTTTCATTAAAAATAGTGGCTTTATTTGAATATTGAAACTATTTAAAATTTGTAGAAAAATAAAAAAATAGATTTTGACCAGCTTAATTATTTCTTTTGTTCAAAAATAAAATCTGCTAAATTTTTCTGGTAAAAATATGGCTAGGGATAAAAATTGAAAGTAATCACATTAATTTCCCAAGAGACATTAACATCCGTATTCAGTAATGACAACTATTTAATCATATATTTTTAAATTAAGTTGATATAGGGCTTTTCAATTTATTTGTAAAAATTTTTCTTATTTTCAGAATTTATTATTTTAATTGCCTTAGAAATTAATAATCAATTTCCTGAAATCTGCTCTATATAGAAAAATAAATTAAATTTTAAAATTGAAAAATCTAAAATAAATATTTTTCTCAAATTGATAAAAAAATATATAAAAAATAAAATATTTTTAAAAAAAAAAAATAAGATGAACTCTACAACATCTTTGGCAATATCAGAAAATTTTGCTTATATAGTATGGGCAAGAAAACTAAGCAGATCGACCATTTTTTATGTTTGTACAACAGTTATACCAATTGGCATTATTCTCAACATTATTGAAATAATTATTTTTTTAAGAAAAAAGTTTACCAAATCAACCATGGGCTATTATTTATCAATCAACTCAGCCTTGCATGTAATTATACTGGTTTTTGTGACAGTATTCAATTTTCCTGCTTTATACCAAATAAATTTGACCACGTGGTCGAATTGGACTTGTAAAGGATATATCTTTTTCTTACGCAGTCTTTACCAAGCTTATTCATGGCTAAATGTGGTCATAGTAGCCGATAGGCTCATTTTTATTATTTATCCAAATCGATTTAAATGTCAAAAGAGCAAACCCAAAATCAGCTTAATGCTTCTGGGCTTTTTGCTATTTGTATTTACTTGTAATTCACCAAACTTATTTTTTTATGTAAGAATTGGAATGAACAATTCAACCAATGTGACAACCATTTCCAAGTCATGTACGGCAGCGCCTTATATTTTAACAATCAGTGGTCTAATTATTATAGTGTTCCGAACAGGACTGCCCTTTATTTTAATGTTGATCATGAATATGTGCCTAATTTACAAAGTAATCAAATCAAAAGAAAAAATGAGTAAGAAAAAAGCATTTATTCAAGATTTAAAATTTTCATTTACAGTAATTGCATCAACTATCATATTTCTAATTAGCCTATTACCCAATATTGTATATGTTTGTGTAGCTTTTGTATTTCAAGTTGATAGTTCCATCAAGCAGAGACAAACATACGGCACATTTTTATTTTTGTTCGAGATCATGTCTTCATTAGTTTACTTTTTGGTCTATTCTTTCAACATAATCATCCAATTGACTTTTAACATTATCTTTAGAAATGAGTTTCTCAAATTATTGGCACCATTCATCAAAAATTTAAACAAATATATCTCTAAAGAAAGTAATACTGTTTCAAAATCAATTACAAACAATTCAAATAAATGAATTTAAATTGTATTAAAAATATTTTTTTTTAAATTAAACTTTTTAAAAAGATCAGTTTAATTTTAATTTGTAAAATTATTAAATATAATAATAAAAATATGAAAATGAAACAATTCTAAATTTTTAGCAAAGTATAATTTTTGATCAAATTTCAAGTGCTCAATCTTGCTCAAACATTTTTAGATGCGCAATTAAATTTCGTTGCATTTTTTGAAATTACAATCATTTTTCAAAAGTTTAAAAATAAAGCTTCAGAATGCTAAGAGAATAAAATATCAACATGGATAGAACTAAAAAAAATAGTAAGATTTACTCAAAGCGTTTTTTCAAAAATCAACTTGGTACAGTTATAATGAATATAAAACTTGGAGTGATTAAATAGATGTAATTGAAATGAACAATGAATGAACAGTGGGAGTTGAGTATTTGCAGTTGTCAATATTGGAAAAAAATACTTTATGCAAGCATGTGATTGGTATTGGATATTGATTAGAATGATTAGATTATCAACTCCATATCTTAAAATTAAAAAAAAACACTTTTTATCAACAGAAAAAAGAATATTTCAAGTGCAAGAAGGCGCTTTATAAACAAAAGCTGTTAGGATGCTTAATTATAAGAAATATTTAAACAGGCAATAATTATTTTGTATTATTTGACTTAAATTAAATCATCGTTATCTGGAAAATACATTTTTATTCTCAATCAGTACAACTTGATTGAATGTGTCTAGATCAATTATTTTTTATTTTTTATAATCGTTTATAGTTTTCCTTAAAAAAGTAAAACATTCAAATATCTTGATAAAATTTTTATGAATTTTTTACAAAATTTGAGAAAATCGAAAAAATATTGTTGAATGTTGAATATTAAATGCTTAAATATAATTAACTATAAAATTGATCTTGATCACACAGCAATTTAAAAGTCTTGAATAAAAAAATCCAAATGTTTTTTTACAATTTTAGAAAACAGATATTTTAAATGACATTTATGTTTTTCGATTTTCTTCCTTTTTTTCTACACCAAAGGTTAAAATTGTCTTTTTTATATGATCTTTTTTATATCTTTTATATGATTAAATCCAGGGCTGAATATCAATAATTATTTTTTTAATTATTGATGTTCTAAAAAGAGCTAATCACTTAAAATTAATACAAAATTTTTATGTGTTAAAAAATTAGTATAAGGATACTTAGTCTTTAAAAGTTTATCTATTTTCCTCTCTAATTTTTTATTTTTTTTATTACTTTTATCTTTAATTTATTGAGTGTCCATTTCAACCCGAAAAGGCTTTTTCTTATTTTATTTCAATCAAAAGATATAATTTCAATTTATTTTAGTTAAGCTAATTTCAAAAAATATTTCTTAAAAGAGAATTAGATTATTTAGATTTATGAATAAATATTAAGCAACTTTTAGCACACCTAAAAACCCACGTTACGTATGAGAATCCTAAAACATGTTCATAAATGATAAGTTAATTTAGATAGCTAATAAAGTAAAAAAATTATTTTATTAACAAGAAAATTTTTTTTATGAAACATGAAATTTATTGCGGTCTTAATTGCTTTTAGCATCATTAGCTTTACATCCCAAACTATAAATTTGGAAACACTAAATCCATCATTATGTTTGATGTGCTGTGGTCCTCCGCCATGCTGTAATTGATTTATTGATTGATTATTAATTTAATTTTTTATTACGAATTTAAATATTAAATTAAATCTTAAAAGGCAATTGCTGTGGCATGGATTGGCTATGTGCTCAGCCATCATTGGGAGTTGCACTAAAAAGCTCAAAAAATATTCATCTTTTGGATATTTTAAAAGGCAAAAACACGGATTTTTGTTTGCTTTGCTGCGGTCCAAAACCATGTTGTAGCACTTGCGGTAATTAGTTGCTTTTAAATTTTAAATGATAATTTTTTTGTCAAAAAGGTCTCCCGGATGTATTTTGAAATTTTTGAAACAAAAATTTACAAAAAAAATTTAAATAAATTTTTAATTAGATTTCTTATTCAAAAAAAAGTTTTTTTTTTGATATTTTACTTAATTTAATATTTAATAATTCTTAATGTTAATAGTTATACCTAAGATTCATTTCATTCGATTAACAAGTTATATATTCGATATTTTCATAACATTGGTGATGGGAGTATAGGTTATTAATTACTTAATAATTTTTCTCAACTTATTGGTAAGATCGATCTTAAAACTTAAATTTATAAACCATTTAACTCACTACTAAATTTGAAGTAATTAGCTTTAATGATATCAATTACTTATTAAAAAAGTTTGGTTTATCTTTTTTTTAAAAATGCGACGCATTGATTTCGTCAACCATTTTCTTAAACAAATTCTTTGAACTTGCTTTGACTACTTCAGGAGGCAGCTTGTTCCAGTTGTCTACTACTCTGTTAAGTATGAAATGCTCACGTTGATTGATCCTCGTCAGTTGTTTGGTCATTCTGTGTTGATACCCACGTATACTCCCCGCTGGACCAGAACAGCTCAACGAATCGCGAAGTTTGTTTTGATTGTGCCAATTAACTTGAGTCAAACCATTAACTTTCTTGAAATATTCGACAAGATCTCCTGTCTCCCTTCTCTTGCTCAGGGTAGTGAGTCCCAACTTCTCTAACCTCTTCTCATATGGTAGATGCTTAAGTGACTTGACCTGTTTTGTTGCTCTTAACTGTACCTTCTCGAGAACTAAAATGACCTTCTTCGTGTACGGACACCAAGCAGCGAGCGCATATTCGAGATGAAGTCTAACAAGTGCCTCGTAAAGCTTCCTGAACGTACCAATTGACCATGACTTGAACGCTTTAGATAATTGTCCGAGGACCATATTAGCTCTTTTGGCCGCTATCATAACTTGCATACTCCATTTCAGATTTGAACTGATCATTATACCTAAATCGCGATCCGTTTCTGTCTTACACATATCTAGTCCATACATTTTCAAATTAATATCAAAGTACTTGTTGTTGAATACCATATATCTGCACTTATCAACATTAAAGTCCATTATCCAGTCCTCGGCCCATCTCACTAGGCAGTCAATGTCACCTTGTAATGTTGTAAGATCCAATGGATTTCTAATAACACCAATTAGCTTTGTATCATCGGCAAAAAGCTTGCACAGTGTCTTGATTTCTTGGGGCATAACATTTATAAAAATTACAAAAAGCAAAGGATCTAAGACCGAGCCTTGAGGCACACCATTTAATACATTTAGCCATTCTGAAGAATTGTCCTCAATTACCTCTCTTTGCTTTCTGTTATTTAAAAAATTGTTCAACCAAATGAGCAGCCTACCAGTGAAACCATATAGTTGAATTTTTTTGATCAACGCTCTGTGTGAGACTTTGTCAAAGGCTTTAACAAAATCCATGAATACCATTACCGAAGTAAAGCCTCGATTGAGAGCTTCCGTGATAGTGTCGATTGTCTCTAACAAATTGGTCAAACACGATTTCATCGGAACGAAACCATGTATTAAGGAATAGTGAAATCTTACTGAATTATTCAAGACTTGTAAATTGCTGTGTGATCAAGAGATCAATGCTGAAGTTTACTACATTTAAGCATTTAATATTCAACATTCAACAATATTTAATCGATTTTCTCAGAAAATTCAAATTAAAATATTTCAATGTTTTATTTTTTTATCTAATTTCATCAAGAAACTTTTAAAGTTATAAAATTATATTAATTTTTTTTACACTATGGAGCCATTTTAAAAAGGATATCGAAGTGTTGTGGTATACACGCATATAGTGAATACGCGATAGAAGTGTACATTATAGGCACCTTTCTTTATGGCAAATTCTGTGTGGCCCGTTTACAGGTCAAATCGTTATCGGCAAAGTGATAGCTAGATTTCCTTGGGCTGATTCTAAGTTACGAAAACTACAGAAAGAGAGTTAAACTTTACCTTTTCCTTTAGTTTTTTTCACTTTTTCTGGTTTAATGGACTCATCTTGGCTTAAGTTGTTTAGGATTTCGATAAAAGACATTTTGGATATAGTAAATATTGTCTAGCTCGATAACTTCCTTTATGTTTAACACCAATAAACTCATCTTGTCGGAATCAGCTTTAAAAGGTCTTTTATTAATTATTGAAAAAAAGTTTTTTTAGATATATATTTGTTTCAACTAGATCAAATTAGTTGTCAAAGAAACAAAACAGTTACTAAGTTAATCATATTTGACATTATTTAATTTAATTGTACTAAAAAAAAATATTTGATCCTAACATCAGTATTTTTGTTTTTTGAAAATTTTATACACGTATCCTTATTCTACTTATTATTTCAAACAACTGTTGCTTGTGCTCAACGATAAAATTCAATATAAATTTAGACTGTTTTATTTTTTTATTATTATTTAACATTATTTAATATTTTATATTCAATTATTTATTTGGCTCAGAGTAGCCACTTTCATTTTGAAACAAATATATAAACTATTAAATTAGATTCATTGAAGAATACTTCAGATATTGCAGTGCTTGAAACTGTTCAAGATGATAAAGATCATAAAGAAGGTAGGCTTGAAAATGCTAAAGGATAGGAGACCGAAAGATCACTTAATCGAGTACGTCAAAATAAGTACTGGACTAAGTAGGATAGACTGCCACAATCTAATACAGTTAATGGAGCAGCGCGTAGCGTTCGCGGGAACGACAGTTCAATGGCTACAAAAAACATTTGTTAACCTGTTTCAAGTGGTTGAAAATTGGAACAAGAAGAGAATGAGAAGAATGAGAAGTGCTAACATTTTTTGGCTCTTGTTTTTTGGTCAAGATGTTAACAAGTCATGGACATTTTGCAGTTTCTCTTTATAAAATTCAGCTTAGTTAATTAGTATAATTTTTATTTTTTATAGTTGCAGAACAAAATATGAGTCCTTATTAAATATTATACTTTTTAGCATTTTTTTTTATAATAGTGAAAACAGTTAATTTCTTAAGGCTTTTTAAAATATTCTAGTGGATATTTTCACTTAAAAAAATAACGTGGCTTTAAAATTCATTGGTAATCATTTCAAAACTAGGTCTATAACAATTACTTATTAATTTTATTGAATGGCATGTAAATAATTACATAAAAAATTAAAATCAATTTATCATGAATATAAAATTTTAAATAAAGGAAAACAATTTATGAAAAAATTTGATCTAGTAAACTATCAAATGTTTTAGACAATGAAAAAATTAGTCGTTTACCGGAAAAACCCAAATTAAAAAAAATCCTAATTAAAATAAGTCAATTTTAATTAAATGTGCTTTTCTTGAATAAATAAATATCAAAATAATCTATTCAAAAATTTCAAAAAAATGAATTTCACATCTGAAAATTTGGAAGATTTTGGCTACATCGAATGGTCAATGAACGCAATCGATCTTTTGATTTCCTTTATGTCCTTTATTCTAATACCTGTTGGTATAATTCTTAATATAATAGAAATTATCACATTTTCTCTTGGTCAATTTAAGCTAAAACCAATGAAATTCTACTTCTGTCTTAATTCTGGACTTAACTTGCTAATTTTATCCTTTATTTCTGTATACACCTTTTCTGAAAGAATATTCAAGGTCTATCTGAGTCTGGTCTCGAATTCAAGCTGCGTGGCTTACTTAATTACCATTGGTACACTGTACTTTTTCAGTTCTTGGTTAAATGTAGTGATCATAGCTGACAGACTCTATTTTGTTCTCTATTCAACTAAATACCGCTTCAATCAAAAGAAAATGATTTTAATTCTCTTTGGAATACTAATGGTTGTGATCTTGCTTAACCTTCCAAATGTTTGGTTCTATTTAAATGAAATTGAAACCAGCCCTACATCACTCAACCAGACAATAATTTCCAAGTACTGCACTGCATCGCCGCAGATTCTTCTATTGCGGGACACTTTACTTATAGTTGGCCGGACCATTGTACCCTATTGCCTTATGCTTGTAATGAATTTAATCCTTGTGTGCAAAATAAAAGAATCCAGAAGAAAGTTTTCAAAAAAATTGACTAATGAATTTACATTTATGGTGACCGTAATGGGCAAAACAGTTTTATCTATCATAGTTTTATTGCCAAAGCTAGTGTGGATTGGATTTGTTAATTACAATAGGATAAATCCGTCTCAGCAAAAGCAAACATTTAGGTCATTTATTCTACTTTTTGAAATAACTTCATCATTTAGCTATTTGTTTATTTTTTCTTTTGATTTTTTAATACAAATCTTATTTAATAGTATATTTCGTAGACAATTTATTTTATTAATTTGTAAACGGTATAGAAAATTTCAAGTATCTTTTATGTTACCTTCCAATAAAAGTCAATCTTAATTAAACACTTTTATCCTAAAATCTCAAATTATTAATAAAGTTATTCAAATTATTTTGTATTAAAGTTTTATTTATTTTTTATTAAAACTAATCAATAATTGTTTAAACTATCTTGTCATCTGATGTAAGACAAAAACAAAGTAAGACGAGAATTGATTAGAGTCCCTGGATAATTCGGAATGATTTGGACCAAAAAAGATCATTCCGCGTTAGCTTCAGATACGAAATTTAGTTGTTTAGTAAGTAAAAAATAATTTTTAAAGCAAATAATTACAATTTTATTTAAAATTTTAGCAAAAAATTTTCTTTGTAAAAATTAATTTTTACCGAAATAAAAAGACATAAACGATTGATTAAAATTTGAAAAATTTAATTACTCTGCTTTTTACATTTGATATTAAATCAATATCTAGGTCTATTAAATCTTTTGATTTTTCATTAAATAATAAATCTTTTGCAGGGCCTCATGATCATCTTTAAAACCTACAAAAGGAATTTTTTTGCTTACAACTTCATCATTATTATTATTTTCATCACTACGGTCATCGGCTTTGTCATGAACTGTTTTTAATATGTCTTCATCGCTCAAGCTTTCACCTGCCTCATTTTTTTCAAACTAAACATACTCTCAAGCATTCATTTTAAACATTCTTTTAAACTTTTCTAAGAGTTCATCAAGACTAAAGATTTGGTTCTGACTAATAAAAAAGGATTTCACACTTTCTTTATTAAAGCAATCAAATGAAAAATCTAATATACAATTAATTAACAATATTTAAAAAAAATTCTAACCCTTGAAATTTTTTCTATTGTTATTTTATTTTATTTCTTTATCTCTCTATTAAAATATTAACCTTTGATAAATTGAAATTTAGTAAGCCAGCCTCGCGTATAAAAACGTTTTTATAAACTCTATTTAAACTTAATAAAAAAAAAAATTAAGAAAAGTTGAAAAAAAAAATAAAAAACTTTTATTCATATTTTTGATTTAATCCTAAGCCTGTTCCAAACGTTTAGATTTGGTAATAGCGGTGTTTGATTGATTTCTGTTTACTTATTAAGTTTATTGTTAACAGGTAAAGCCGCCCGCGTGTTCAAAGTAATGAATGAGGAAGATAAAGCAGACACTGATAGAATTTTTGAGATTCTAATTACTGGGTGCTCTCAATCTGCTGAATCGATGCAAGGAAGTTCTTGATCGGGCAACAAATTCACTTATAAGATTTGATTGTTTAAGTTCAAAGATACAGAGTGAAATTAGATTTTTCTTAGATAGAAATATTAATGCAAACAAACTTGGTTACAAAAATTTTCATGTTACAATCAAAAAAGTGACAAGTCTTGAGTCTGAAGATTGAGTTGTAGCTCCGGTTCTAATTTCAATTGGTTCTTGGTCAGCTATTCATAGTTTTATTATTACGACTCGATTAAAAGATAAAGACTCTTTATCTATTATATGATATTATATGATATAATTTTAGAATTAAACTTAAAACCTTTCTTTTGCTAATCTTAAGCTGAGTCAACTTCATGTAATTATAAATATTTTCAATGAGAGAGTTGAGAGAGTAAGAATACAAAGGCAGGTTCGAAAAATTCAAAAAAATTAAATGCGAAACATGACAAAGAGCTGTCAGAAATTGCTGATTCGGTATGCAAAGCTAGTCTGTTTACAAGATGTTGAAATGAAAAAGGAAATTAAGCACAAATATTCTGACAAGAGTCTTATATGAATTTTTTGTACCACAGGTTAAACCCAGGGTATAAAAAATCTAAACAAAGTCGGAGTGAGACATTTGATGCTTTTGTAAATCGCTTGCGACTCTTGGCAAATGAATGTAAATCCTAACCTCAACCTAAACCCTGCTGATATATTTTCCTTATTTGACTTGATAAAAGGTTTCATCAGCTCGAACTTGACAAGTTTAGCAGACATATAATTCCTTTAGCAACTCTTCTGGCCTCTTTCGTTATAAAAGGTTACTAATGTGAAAAAATCAGAATTATTTTTAAGTCAGAGGTCAAGTCAAGTCAATGACTTAAATTTTTTTTTTTTTACTTAGATTGTGAGTTTTTTTTGGGCATATATTTTTCTAGTAGCTAATTTATTTTTCTCGAGTAGCAAATTTACTTTTCAAAATAGCTAATTAAAATTAAAAAAAATATTTTTATCAGTAGCTAAATTATTTCATATAATAGCTAATCTATTTTTTGATGTAGCAACCCAGTCAACTAAATTTTAAAGATATTCAAAAGATTTATTAAAGATCTTTAAAAGTTCTTCATATTTTCTCTTTTTTTTAAAGAAAATAGGAAGATTATTTACAGATTATTTTATAGAATTTTCTCTAATTAATTTTTCTTCATTTTTTCTTTATTTTTCAGAAACTATATTTTTAAGACTATCTAAAGTAAAATTTTTACTGTTATATAACATGAAAATATAATTTGAAAATTTCATATAATTGATATATTTTAAAAAAATTTATTAAATGATTTAATTTTTTGACTAAAAAAACCAAATTAATTATGTGAAAACTAATCGTTTTTTGCAAATAAATGTTAATTTAATTTTGCAATTTTTAAAATTGTATACGCTAGATTTAAAATATAACGTTCTTTTATTTCAATTTTTCTAATTAGTTTAATTGAATCTTCTTTTTAAAGCTTCATTGTAGAAAATGCTAAAAAAATTTGAATACTTACGGACCGAGGAAAAAAAAATTCCTAAAAGTACTGCCTATAATTATAAGAAAAAAAAAGAAGTGCTTATTTCGAAAAAGCTTCAAACTTTTTTTTCAAATATGGATAATTACGAAGAAGCAATTGATGACAATACAATGAATTTTCTTTCATCAAACTTGGATATTGACAGCGCATATCAAAGCGGTCTAATAAACAACTTCATAGAATCAGTAGGTTTTTCTTCTGATGAGTCAACATTTTCTGGTAGCAATAGTAAATTGATTCAAAATACAAAAAGAACGAAAAAAAATGAAAAAGAATCTATTATAATATCTTTATTAACAATTTTTTATTCAGGAAAAATAACCCAAAATGCCTTAAAGCTAGTTATTAATTTATTTAACATTGCCACAGATATGAGAATCCCAAGGACCTTTGACAGTCTCAGCAGAAGTATCCTGAACTCCAATAATGAAAAAATTATTTATGAAAAAAAGTGGTTCTGTTGTAAATGCAGTGAAGAAGTCATTTTAGATCATAGTAAGCAGCGTGTTTGTCCTAATTGCCACTCCAGGTAAAAAAATTTTTATTCTTTTTTCTTCTTATTTTAGTTGTTCTCATTATCTAAAAGGCTAGACATATTTTATCTTCTCCCTTTAGAAGATCAAATAAGGCGGCTGTTTAAAAATAAAAAACTCCCACTTTTTGTTCAGTCAGAAGCGAGTTCATCGGATATAGCAGATGTAAAAGACGGATCTTTGTACAAAGACTTCAAAGCTTGCTTTAAATCTCATGAAAAAAATGATTACCAAAAAATTTACAGTTTCATATTGAACACAGATGGTATATCGATATCAGACAAATCAAAAATATCAATATGGCCTGTATATTTGGCAATAAACGAATTACCGATTGGTGAACGCTACCACATTAATAATATTCTGATTGCAGGTAAGTAAAAAAATTTAAATCCTTAGTATCGGTCTAGATTTTGGAGTAAAAAAACTTAATTTAATAGTCATGATATAAAAAATTTTTTAGTTCAAATTTTAAATTTTTTTTTAATTTTTTTTTTATTAAATTAGTAAATTTATAGTCGTAAAATTAACTGTTTTTTTATAATTTCAATATTTAATAGTTAGGAGCGTTTTCTATATTTCGTTTTGTTTGGTATTTAAATGCAATTTTCATAAAGTGAATTTGAATCTTTCTTATCAATTAATTATTTTCGGAATTAATTTTAAAATATTTTTATTATTTTTAGCAAGAAATTAATTATTTTTATATATAAATAAGGAATATTGGTTTCAAATGGTAAGCCAAATTGTTATGAAAACTTTTTTCAATTATTAATTCCTGAACTAAAATCGCTGGAAAATGGAGTCCTAATTAATTTCCAGATCTATAAATTTTTTACATTATTTGGCGTTTTTGACAAGCCAGCTAGATCACTGATTTTAAATATTATCTCATCAAATGGAAAAAATGGTTGTCTAAAGTGTAAACAAGAAGGAATATCTCTAAAATACAAAAATGGATATCATCTTGTTTATAACTATCAAGAAAATTCCACACTAAGAGATCAGGATGAATACTTAAGAGATGTAAAAATAGCATGCAAGTTAGGAAAAGCTTTTCAAGGATTAAAAGGCGAAACAATTTTATCTCAGCTCGAATGCTATAAGCCTATCGAGAGCACTTTAATAGACCCAATGCATACAATCTTTTTAGGTGTTACTAGATTGCTCCTTCAATACTGGTTTGAATCATCATTTTATGAAAAATTTTCTTTAAAAAAATTTTATGAAAAAATGAATAACCGTTTAAAATCAATTCGCCCGCCTAATTATTTTACTTATGCACCTCGAGAACTTGATACATTCAAATTGTGGAGAGCTCACGAATTTATGAATTTTATTTTCTTCTATTCAGTCCCTTTATTTTATGAAATTATGCCGGCAGAGTATTTTGAAAATTTTTTATATCTATTAATAGGACTAGAACATCTTTACTCAGAAAAAATTATTTATAGAAACTTGAAAATAGTGGACTTGTTTTTCAAAAAATTTGTACAAGGTTTAGAGAAGTTATATAATGAACATATAATGATGTCCGGAGTACATGAATTACTTCATCTAGTAAAATCTACTGAAGACTCAGGCCCACTTAACGATGCCTCTTGCTTTCCATTTGAGGAATTAAACCGTAAATTCACGTCAATGATCAATGGTAAGGACCTAATCGGAGATGAATTCATTAAATTATGGAATATTTCACAATTAATCGAAATTCATCTGCAAGACAAAAATTTTGACACGGAATATTTTAAATTTATTAAAGAAAATTTTAAAATAAAAACATCAAATTCAAAAAACAATCATACAGATTATGAAAAAAATAGTATAAGACATGGAAAAAAAATTAATATATTTATTTCAAACAATTCATATGAATATTCATTTTTTTTTGAAAATTACAGTGTTTCTCCAAGTGAATTTATTTTTTATGAAAAAATTACATGTGGAAAAAAGTTATTCACTATTCGAAATTATGAAGCACGCTTTTCTAACTGTTATATCAAAATTGATAATTCATTTGGTTGTATAAAATATATTTGCTCTCATGGGAATTCATTTTTTTTTATATGTCAGAAAATAGTTAAGCTTAGCAATCCATTTTATAATAGATTAGATCCTGAATTAAAATCGAATTTTTTTATTGGAGCCTATTCAAATGATTTTTTTTCCATAGAATCAAATTTGTTCTTTAAGACAGACGCTATTTTTGTTTACGGTATATCTGAGCACATTTTCTTAATCAATCCATTTTCGACGGCTCATTTTTTTAATTAAAATATTAATTTATTTAAATCAAATAGATAATTATTGCAATATTTTCAACTAAGAAATGTTTAACAGACAGACAAGAGACCAATTAACAGTTAATAAAATAAAAAAAAAAATTCAATCTAATTCATCCAATAAATTTAATAGCCAGTCACATCCACATTCATACTCAACTTTTCAAAAAAGCTTTATAAACGAAAAAAAACTTGAAAATTGTGATGATACTTCAATAGAATTTTTTAAATCAAACCAGTCATATTCTTCTGAAAGCGATTCTCCATTAAAAAATATAAAGTCAAATAAGCTTAGGCTAAGCTCTTCTTCTTCATCATCCAATTTGTCTCCTAAGAATTTAAGTCAAATTATTTCAAATAGAAGTCAACCAATTAAGTCGTCCATTAATATTTCAAAATTGAATGATTTTACACATGCACTAGTTTTTTGGTCAGATGAAGATAAGTTTTCAGTTGTTTCTGTCCATGCGATTCACACAAAAAATGGAGAAAAAATTATTGAAGGACAAGTTTATAGTATATCATACGGTAATAAAATATTTTCTGGTGTTGTCAAAATTATGGGTAAAATTTTTTTTTAAATAATTTAAAATAAAACTTTTATTCAGGTACTCAAAAAAAATGCCAAGAAATTTTGGATTCGATTTGTTTGAAAGCAGATGAGGAAAGTAGTTATCAAGAAAAATTTCAAAGATGCCATATTGTTAACAAAAATAAAAATGAAAAACAGAATAAAGTTGCAAATCAAATTAAGTCACTTCAAAATGAAAACCTTGGATTAAAAGAAAAATTAGTGAAACTGACCGAAGCATTAGATAAAATTCAACAAGAAAAGAAGAACTTGGAAATAGATAAATTGTCTCTTGAGGAAAAAATCAAAAAATTTCAGGAAACTTTCTGTAATATATTAAAAACTTAAAGTATTTTTTATGACTTTTATTTTTAGCGAGAGATGAGATAGAAAAAATAATATTCATGAGCAAAAATTTTTTAAATCTCTTTCACGAAAATATAGATAATGTTGAGTATATTGAAGCTTTTTCGTCTGAATATCCAGAAATAAGAGTCAATAGAATAACAAAACATTCTATTTCAGAATTTTTGCTTAAGTGTTCTGATCATAAAGGACCATATTTTTTTCGAAAAATAATAATGCTTTTGATTCCAAGAATAAGCGACTGGACCAGTCGAACTGCATCTGAACTAAAGGCTGATTTTAAGATAACTATCAATGCCATATTTGGTACTCAAAAAGCAACTTAAAATTAATTTCAATTAATTAATTATTAAATTTATTTTTAATATTTAAGATATGGTTCACAAGCAAGACAAGTTTTTTACTTGCAAACAAATGAATCTTAAGTTAAACACTATAATCCAAGACTTAAAAAAGATGACTAGAAATGATTGACTAATTTTCTGGAATGCTAATTTCGGCTAGTAATCGGACTTCATTTGCTATTTTATGCCAGCTTACAGTAAGAGATTTCAAATCACTTCAACCAAAGTATCATGATTTGCCAACGATCCAAATTTATTCTAATCTTGCCTAAATTGAATACTAGCAAGCACTTAATTTTATACTTTATTTTTACTTAAGTAAAGAGCCATCACTAGTTTTACTCGATAATTGTTACTTGATTTTATATCCATATTAAATTTGTTTGTTTATCTAAAATTTTTCTTTAAGTTTTTTTTATATAAATTATATTTATGTAGTTATATATGTAATTAGGCCAATTTTGTGCTTTCAAAAGAATTAAATTTTGTGTTTTTATGTATATTTTGTTAAATTAATTAAACTTTTAAATAAAAAAATTAAAGAAAAAGTAGAGAAATTTTTAAATTATCTTATCGAAATCTTTAAAGACTTATAAGAGATTTTTGGTCCAAAACACCCTAAAAACCCTTTATTAAAATCTTTAAAGAACCATTAAAATTTCTTTAAAATTTTGTTGATTGGGAACTTTTTAATAATGATTTTGAGGTCTAATTTAAATAAATTGTCAACATGTAAAAGTTGATTATGAAGCAACTAGAGAAGGTTTTAGAAACTATTTGAACTCAACTGGTCCTTGGTCTACATTTCAATAATATTTGTTATGGAACTATTCATACAAGATCATAGAAATTAATGATCTAGTATGGGAATTGAGCAAACGTTCTTGTCAATATTGGAAAAAACACTACATCTGCAAACATGTAATCGGCATCAGTTACGAATTGTCCAAGTTTGACAAGTTTCCAGCTATAGATTTGGGTATTGAACAAAACGCAAAAAGGGGTAGACTTTTTCTGTTCTTGAAAGAAACTCAGCAGGCCCTTTAAACAGCATTAAGCCGAACCATCAAAGCATCCAAGAGGTCCCATTTATTTTCTAAAACTAAGCGCCCAAGAAGCGGTCGTATTTTTTTTGCTATTAATAAAGTAATTTTGCTACTTTTTCGAATATTTTAGCTCCGAAAAAATTTTGTAACTTATTTTTATCTATTTTTCAAAAATAAATTAGCTACTAGAAAAAAGATATGCCTTTATTTTGGACGGAATAAATATTTTTTATTCATTTAATCGAATTCTAGTTAATATGATTTAAAATGATTATATAAAAAGAAAAAATTTAATTCAAATTTTGTTTAAATCTTTATTAAATAAACAGAAATAATCAATGTTCAATAAATTTTTTATTCCTTTAATAAATCCATATTTGTAACCAATAATGTTGTTGCTTCTAAATTTTTAGCTGTAAATCTTGATCTGTGTGGTCTGTTGATGTAACGAGATCTAGAAAAAAGCCTTTAAACTGTTCTTGATGAAGTAGGTTTTGATAAAAATCTTGTGCAAGTGTTGAAAGACCCGGATACTTTGAAGGATCCAAAAAAACAGAGATATACTTTGAATAGTCTACCGTATTCTTATTCTTAATATCTAATATTTTACTGAATCGTGATGTGATTTATTTCTTCAATTCATTTAGTAAGTCTTTTAGACTATTATTCACAAGTCTGAAAATGTTCAAAAATAAATCATTTCCAAAAATACTGACTAACTTTTCACAAATCCCGATCTCCTCAATAATGTTTTCCATTTCTTTTTGGAATGGAATTTTCAAAAGATGAAATACGTTTGATAGAAGACAAAGTTAAAGCATTGGTTGAAGCTTCAACTCCAACAATCTCAGGCGAATTACATAATTTACTTGGATTGCAAGTTGGTGAAGAAAAACTCAAAATTTTATTTGAAAATAGAGGAAGAGGAGGATTTAAAAAAGCTAAAAAACTCGGTGGTCAATTATGCACTTTCTTATTTCAATCTTAACTGGGACACAGAGTGTGGGCTGTGAAAAATTTCATCCCTTTGTCTACGACCCAAAAATAATCATTGTGACAGATAACAAAGCACTAGTGTTTTTGGCTTTCTATTTTAGCTTCTGTATTTATGTGAGTTCGAGCTGTTTCTCGTCTTCTCAACTTACAGTCGCACACTGTTTTTGCTCAAGCCGTTTTTTTGCTTTCTATATAAGCTTCTGTATTGTTTAAGCGTTCAAGTAAAATACCAATAAGGATAGAGGATTGGTCTATTAGGTTACTTGAATATGATTTTGAGATAAAACACAGGTATTGGGAACCCAGCGGACTATTTTTCAAGGCATCCATTACCAGATGTTAAAGAAGAGAAAGGTAGTAACTTGTACATTAATTACTTATTTTGGTCAGTTTTCCTTCATCAATAACCAGAGATGAATTGATCAAGGCTGCAAATGAGGATCCCATTTTACAAGAGCTCAAGAATCGAATCAAGGGCGCAAAAATAAATTTGATGAAGAGGAAGTCAGTGATGTACGACTCATGTTTTCATGAGCTTTCGATTACACAGGATGGTTTTTTAATGATAAATAGGCTGGTGATTGTTCCGGAGACATTGCAAGACAAGATAATTGACATTTCCCATGAGGGTCATCAAGGTCTAACCAAGACAAAATAACTGCTTAGGACAATGGCTCGGTCCATGAGAATACCTGTTCATTGATTTTTTTTGGTCCAACACCATCAATGACCGATAGCGTCAATGGGAAAAATCTGCGGTGAGGTTAAATTTGGCTCAATTGTTTTCATTCAAGTTCTTATTATGGTTCATATTAAGGTAAATGGAAATCAGACACATATTTTAGATTTGTATGAAAAATAATTTATTTTTATAAACCTAAAATAAATGTGTTTCGTTCTGTTAGAATCTGGTGGTTCGCAGTTTTAACATAAATAACCAAAAATTTCTTGATGATAATTTTATTAATAAAATGTCACTTCTAGCCTAGACAAATAATAAAGGAAAATTGAATTATAAACAAAATAAATAGACTAGAAATTTTTTTTAATTTGAACCAGAGATTTAGTTTTTATTCATACAATTGTAAAATTAATTGAAAAAATATATTTTTTTTAATGGGAAAGAGATACAGAATAATGCATACTGTTTGGTAGTGATTGAGGAAAATTTTATAATATCAAAAAATATCTCTACATCAAACGATTTTTTTTAAAATTTTTTTTAAATGATAATTTTCAAGTATTATCAGAATCTATCTGGAGAAAAATTACTTTATTAATTTTTTATTTATTCTTGTATATTTTTAACTTATAACTTTTAATTGATTAAAGGCCTTTTCCTCTCACAACTTTGACCGAAGAACAAAGTTTTTACTGGACTCTGTTCAGCATTCTTTCTTATCCAATTGTTTGGTTGTGCTTTTTGGTAAGTTCATCTATTGCGATGATCCCAGATCTAATTGTTTGAAAATGTTTATCAAGACTTCAAATTACAAATGAACAAGTAAAAACCTAGATCTTATAGCACTAAGTGTAATGATACTTTACCAAGAAATGTGACCAAACAAGGCAAAAAGCGTAAGCGAGGAAATTACTAAATTGATTTATATTTTTAAATTATACTTTCTAAAGAATTAAACAATAACAGTAAATTAAACGAATACAGAGAATATAGTTTTTAATTTTTTAAATAAATTTTCAAATAAATAAAGTAAATAATTGATGATTTAAATTGGACTTACAATAGGTATGCTAAAATGGGCATAAAATATATCTGTTTTTTTTATCATTAAAATTGATCAAAATAAATCTTAAAGTTGGGCTTATCTTAAAAAATTTTTTTAATAAAATTTAAATAATTTGGTTAGTTTTTTATAATAAGTAATTAAGTAGTCAATTAAAAATTAAGTTCTAGTTTATTTTTTTAATGAACTTAGAATTGAAAAATCCGCGTCATTAAAAAGCAGCTCGCTATTAAAATATTTTATTAACTAAAATTTATTAAAATTCATTGAGATATTACAAAACTATTTTGGAGAAATTAAGATTTAAATAAATTTTGATTAACTTAAATAAAGTTTTATTTTTCTAATATTGCAAAATTATCCCCTAAATCTTATACGTCTTAAAATTTTTGGAACATTTCTTATAATTTTTTTTGCGAAGTCTTTATCTTTCTCTGAACTCGTTCCTCCATAACTCTTTGGTAGCTGATTCATGGCTGTTGCATTGTCCACAATACATAGTAAAACTATGATAAAGATTGAAAAGCAGAAAATTCTCATTTTGTTAAAATGGAAATTTTAAAATTTGCCAATTGATTTATACAAATAAATTAGACACTTGATCGACATAAAACGAGTGAAATTTGATTAAAAATAAACATCTCAAGCACTTAGATAAATAAAAGATAAAAAAATTAATTTTTCTTATCTGTCAATGATTTAAATATTTAGTCATTATTTTAAAATTTAAGTAATCTAAAGTTTTTTAATTTTTAATTAAAGATATGCGCTTAGTTAAGCTTCATTATTGTTTATTTTTAGGCTCATAAACAGAAAAAAATGACTTTAAAGATAATAAAATATCTCCTAATTTATATTATATCTCTTATGATAAATTATCTTTCAATTTTGTTTTTATTTTTTTAAAATTACCTTTTCACTTCTAAAAGCTTTAATGCTAAAATCTATCAAAAAGATTAAAATAAAAATTTATTGAGTTTAATGCGTCATCAAGACTCGATTTTAAAATAAAAAATATTAAAATTTATATTTTTTTTATACTTAAATAAAAAATATTACTAAAATTTTTTTTAATTCAGTCAAAAAAGCTTAAATTAGCCTCTTTTTAATACAGTTTGGGAAGAATAAAAAATATTTGATTCAAACTTAGATACTTATAAAAAGCCAACGATGCTTAATTTTATTAGTATTATTGTTTTCCTTTATGTTCGATTATGTTGCACCAATAGCTAAGACACGCTTTTAGATCCTGCACCAAAGTACATCCTGACCATTCTAAAGCACTTCTAATTATGAGTGCATGGTCCAAAAACATAATTATAGGTTTAGTCCTGCATCGGATCTTGAAATTTTTATAATAGTTAGTTATGAAGACTTGATTTAAAGTCAAAAGTAAGCAAAATTCTAAATTAAGCATTTTGTGCAGCAACAAAAATCAAGAAAAAAAAATTAGAAAAATTTCGCTATTTGTAGATAAAATTTTTGATTTTGATAAATGACGATTTTATAACATTGAAATTTAATAAATAAATCTATAAATTAAAATCACAGTTTATTTTAATTATATCTTTAAATTTTTAAAAATTTAAGCACCTTAAAATAATAAATAAGAATGATGATTCTAATTTTTATAAATAATTTCTGACTGAAATATTTAAATATTTGGTTAATCCAAGCCAAATTAAATATATTTACATATGCAAAAGCGATTAATTAATTTTGCAAATACTAACAATGATAAATTCGGCACAGGTACGTTTCATCGCAATTTATCTAAGTGCGAATATTCATAGCAATTTTTTCAAGGTGATAGTTTCGTTAAATTTTTTTTTCATCGCTAGTTTCATAGCAATTAATTAAAGATTATTATCAAATTTAGAAAACGAGACTTTATTTTTATAAGTTAAAAAAAAAATTACAAGTTAATTACGAAATGAAAATACAAATTAATTGATAAATTAAAATTAGTCTAATAAAATAATAAACATGTCCAGCCACTGCATAAACTCTTCTCTATTATACTGTATTGTCGTAATGAGGCATCCTTATCATCCTTATCCTCTTCTTTTTTTTTCTCTTGTAAATGTCTCCAGAAAGCAACTGAACTCGTAGAACATTAGTGTTCCTTTGCTCTAGTCTAAATTTTTCTACCAACTTAAATATTTATTTATTTAAAATATTATTTGAGGAAGTCCTCAGGCCACTCAGAATGGATCAGAGTGACCAACTTAAATAGAGTTTGATGTTTCTTTGCATCACATTCGAATTTTTTATGCCATGATTCTAAAGAATTATTAGTTCTTGGATTGCCTTGTATTACCCTGTCATTGATATTCCACAATTAGATGGGAAACAGTGGGACATCACGGACACTTGAACTATGCTACTTGAGACAACCAGTATAATTTTTTTCAAAATAATCTAGCATTGCTTTGAATTTGACGGGGGCTAAATTATTAATTTGTTTGAAACCATAAACAACATCTTTTTTTGGAACAAAAGCTAGCGACTGGAGATACTTGAACGACTTTCTAATGTTTGATTCTCAGGAATAGTTTTTAATCAATCCATTAGATTTAATATGACGCCAAAGATTTTGAACGAAATGGAAATAGCAACCTATTACACGAGTACCTGGAAAATTGCGCTCTATGGAATTTATCACGGCTTTTTCAAAATCAGTCATAATAGTTGTCGGTTTTACTTTGGTTGAACCACCCATCAATGTAAAAAATCGAGCATAAGTCTCTTCTGTTTTGTCTGGTAACAGTGCGTAGTGAGGAAGATTCTTGCCTTTTTCAATTACATTAATTGTGTACAATTGGTTGAATAACTTCGGTGAAACCGCAAAAGTGCCATCACAATATCAATCCTCTGTCGAATTCAAAGTCTCCAAATTTTTCTGTGAACAAAATATTAAGATTCTTTTTGGGTCATCAGCACCAGTGTCTTCCAAAAGAAACATTTCATTACCATAACCCTGACTTATTTTGATTTTAAAAGTATAAAATAAAATTTATAAATATAAATTTCACGAAAATCAAAACTTAATAAAAAGTTGTTGTTCTTTTTCAAATAATTAATATTTAGGTAAGAATCAGTGATATTCACCAAAAACTCAAAGTCGACTTACTTGTTACAAGAATCAATAAACTGTTCGCAAATTTCATTTCGGCCAAACGGAGACACAGCCTAATCCAAGAAGAGCTAAACGATTACGTCCAAACAATAAATCCTAGATTCAAAACTTTATTCGATATTTGAAATTTTGAAATTGAAATTTAATTAACATAAATTATTTGAGTACTAAAGTCATCTTTTGTTCCCAAACAACCAGCAATGGTTAACCCACCCGAAACTGAGACACAGTTTCCACCTCTCACACAGGTGTACAACTACCCATCAATTCCACACTTCTATTTTGCTCCAAATAGTTACGCTAACAACGTCAAAAATAATCAAAACCCTTATGCAAACCAAATTACACATGATCTTTTCAACCAATTCATTCAACAAAACATGCTAACTAACCAAGTCAATAGCAAACAAAACACCTCAGCTGCTAAAGTATCAACCCATCCCCCAAAAAGAGCAAGAACCTTTACCCCAATTCCAGAAAATGAATCTGAAATAAATGAAATCAATGATGACATACAAGCAAAACCAAAGACATACGTATCTAAATTCATCAGTAACAAAGAATTTCCCAAAGAGCTAAGAGCATATCTTAAACTACAAAATGAGATTAAAAGATGCAAACCCTCAATCAAAATACTAAATGCATACGTCAATAAGAGAGACCAATTAATTATTAGAACAAACTGCGAAGAAAGTGCACGCAATCTCCAAGATGACTGGACCCCCGACGCCTTTATCTACGGTATAAAAAAGATAAATCCAACCCCTAAATTCTTTATTGCGCTACACAATCTTAATACTGACTTTAACGTCGATGAACAAGAGAACAAAGATTACATGCGTGAAAATTTCAAAATCACAAACATGTTAAGAAAAAAAAGCATAAACAAACCTCTAGATCTTGTAAAAGCTATAGTAAGCGATTACGAATCATACAAATCCATCATTGAAACAAAAAAAATCACAATCGGTTGTAAACGAATCCGTGTCTCTCCATGGAGGTTCGACATACGCCCAGATCAATGTTTCCACTGCCAAAAAATGGGTCATTTTGCAGAGAAATGCCCAGACAAATTGAAAAAACCCACATGTTTAAAATGTGCCAAAAACCACACACACCGAATGTCCGCTTAACAAGTCTAATGACCCAACAAAATACCGGTGCGCTAACTGCAACGGTAACCACGCCGCTTGTAGCAAATCATGTGACATACTTTTAAAAGAAGTTGAAAGAAAAAAAAACCTTTTGGAAAAAAAAGCCAATAAACACATCACCAACTTCACAAGAGTTGAATCAGCCGCACCCCAAGCATCCACCACCAGTCAACAAATCCCATATGGTTCTTTTCCAGTAACCAACTTAATTCTATTCATTGTCAACATCCTTAAAGAATTTAACACCATTCATGAAGCTATTTACGAAAATCCTGAACAGCTTAGTAAAATTGTATCAAATCATTTTGGACAAAATTACGGACAATTTATCGAGAAACAACTGTCCAAAGAATCTGCCTTTGAAGAAATGAACGAGGAAAACTTGTATCTTTCTGACCATGAATAACATCCTTAAAATTCTACATATCAATATTCAATCTATAGATTCGGATATCAAAAAACTTTAACTTACACGTCTTATCCAAATTCACCATGTAGATATTATCAGCATAAATGAAACTTTTCTTAAACCAAACAAAAGCTTTTCAATCCCAGGATTTGCTATCTTCAGGTCTGATCGGCTCAACAAAAAAGGAGGAGCTGCACTTTGCATAAAAAACAATATAGTTTGCTATGAGATCAATCTTAATCACATTAAAAGTTACGACGACGCCATCGGTGTTGAAATTAGCTCCGACAACAATTTTAGGATCGCAATTTTTTCGATTTACTCAAGTCCATCTTCACCTCTAAACACTGATCTACTCGACTTTATTGCCGTGAATTTCAAAAACTACATTTTAATCGGCGACCTAAATGCCAAAAATAAAGTTTGGTTTTGCGAAAAAGATTTCTACAAAGGCTTACAACTAGAAAAATTTATTACCTCTTCAAGATGCCATATTCTGAACGGACCTGATCCGACATTTCAACGAAGCAAAAACGTTCTTGACCTATCATTATGCACCAATTCACTACTAAACCAGTTCAAATGCCACAAAGTATTGAAAACGAACATTAGTGATCACTACCCCACACTAACGATTTTCCACAACCTCAAGCCAGCCATCAAAAAACACACAATTAAACGAATTGATTGGAATAAATTTAAAGCTTACTTGGACCCTAAAAACAAATCACACGATCTGAATGGCCCGGATAACATTGAGCAATGCCTTTCCGACCTACTCACTGACCTGAATCAGGCCTTACTGTTCTCAACTGTTGAAAAATCTTTTGCGACCAAAGCATCAAACCCAATCACACTACCTCATAACCTGGTAAAAATGATCAATCTTAAACGAAAGTTAAGCAGGATCAAATTTAAATCGCAAATTATAACCAAATTATTCAACTTACTTGCACGTAAATTAAAAACAGCGATTAGAAAATTCAAAAACGCGCATCTTGAGGACCAATTCAACAAACTGGCCAATTTTAACCAATCAGAATCTAAAAGCTGGAAGCTATTAAAAAAACTAGAAAATCCGAATTCGAACTCAAACAAAAGCAAAACCACTAAACTGCTAAAACCAGATAAAACTTTCTCAAAAGACGATCAAGAAGTAGCAGAACTATTTGGCCAAAATCTAAGCGAGATATTTAACGACTGCTCTACGCATCTAGGCAACACAATAAGTAGGTATAAACAGCAAGACACATACAACTGCACACTTGAAAAAATAACGATCGACGAATACAAAACTGCGCTAAACGACTTGAACATGAACTCTGCTGCGGGTGAAGACAACATGACCAACAAACTATTCAAAAATTGCCCTGCTAACATTCATTCGAGAATATACGAGCTCTTCAACGCGACACTTAAATTTGGATACATTCCTAAAAAATGGAAAATTGCGAAAATAATTATGTTACCCAAAAAAGGAAAACCACCGGACCAAGCTGATTCTTACCGTCCTATTTCACTGCTCTCATGTCTCTCCAAATGGCTAGAAAAAATAATAAACAACAAGGTAACAAACTTTATTACAATCAACAATCTCTTACCGACGTGCCAATCAGGTTTTAGGAAGAAAATGAGCACACATGATCATTTTCTTAGATTTTATCAGTCATGGATTCAACAACCGCCAAATCACAAGAGCTGTATTCTTTGACCTGGAAAAGGCATTTGACAAAATAAGCCACTTTGCAATCTTAAACAAACTAAAGAGCATTAAATTAAACAACGTTGACTTCTCTAGGATAATTGCTCAACTCCTCTTTTTTCAAGTTCTCTGTAATTTATTTCATGAGATTCAAAGGCAAGTTGAAGTTTATGATCAAATTAAAATGATCATCCTCAAAAATTATTATAAAGATATATTTTTAAATATTTTCGACTAGAAAATTTTTTTGCAGAATCGCATTCTTAAAGTAAACATTCAATGTTAAACTTAAATTTTTATGTCTGCAAATTTCTGCAAAAATTTAATATATGCAGAATTTTGCACAATACTCGATTATGATTTAACATGTTCTGTTACACATGAAAATATTTCTCTGCATTACATTTTTCAATTAAAAAGAATATAAAAAATTAGAAAAAAAATAATTTCTGAGCATGATCATTTTAATTTGATCATAAACTTCAATATGCCGATTCAACAATAATTTTTTTAATTATTAGCACCATTTTTGTCTTTTTGATAAAACTTCAATGTTTATTATTTATACCTTACTTGAAGAAAGACATAAACGCCATTGAAGAAATTGTTTTTTTTAATTTTAAAATTTTTAAAAATTATTTTGCATGTAAGCCATTTTGTTTATTTTCGTATTTTTGATGCTTCATTTTGGATTTTATCGAAGGAAAAATACATTTGAATTTTTTTCTTTACTAAATGAATAAATAAATAAAAAAATCAATAAGATAAAGTTTTCCTAAAATCTCAAATTTTTTTGTATAATAGCTTATAAAAAATATTGTTTGGTATTTTTTAATAGTAGCTATTTGATGGTAGAAAAAAATTATTGTTACCAATTCGCATGACATTTTTCAAGGTTTAAAAATGTTAGAAATAATGAAGCAGACCATTGCAGTAATGATTATCAGTCATACCAATAAAGCTCTACTGTTTTTTCTATTTTAAAAGGAAAAGACTTTCTTCTTCTTGTAATGGAGGCATCGATTAGTTGAACAAGCGGATGTACAGTTACATTTAACCATCCCTTGCTCTCCGCCAATTGAGAGCTCTTTTACTGTTGCTCTTAAGCCTTTAATTGATTTGCTAGTATTGACATTTATTCTTGGGATGATGGACAAAATTTTGGTAAATTAGTTTTTTTCAATTTTGATTTTTTTATTTTTAAAAGCCTAAAAATTAGAAAATCATCTATCACAAAATGTACATTTAAGATTATTGTTTTACGAATGTTTGTAAATGTAAAAACTTTGAAAAAGAATTAGTAATCAATTGAGTATAGAAAACTCCAAAATGGTCACCGAGACTGCTACATTTGACTACAAAATTTAAAGGAACAATTTGAAAAAATTGAAAATTTTTTTTCATTATTTGTACTGTTACATTCACTCAGCAGTATGATATTATATAAATTTTTTTATTTAATTATCTAAACAAGATGATTAATATTTTACATTATTTTATTTTTCAAATACCAAAAAAAGGTAATGTACTATAAATAAATTTTAATCTTAATTTAAAAGACTATTTTCTAAAGAAAAATTATTTACTTTTTAAATTGAATAAATAATTAAAAATACATGCTGTGAACACTTTGCCTGATTTTAAGATTTCTCTAAAAACAAATTAAGAAATAAAGATCATTAATTTAATTTGCGTTCATCATAAATGTCTGATTAATTCTTTGAATGAGTGATTTTTTTGAATAAACCATTAGTATAAATTGATGGAAAATTTTAAAATTTTATAATAATATGCTTAAAATGATCTCTAAAAATATCAAATCTCTAATAATAATTTTTCTAATGAGCCTAGGTAACATAAAAATTATTTTTCTTATCTTTCATCAAAAATTTAATCTTTAGCTGATCTTAATTTGTATGAAATGACCGCTAGACCACCAGCAAATAATTTCATGGCGATTCAAAAGTATCCCAAGACATTAATTGCAACCCAGTCATCGTCGACCACGCATGCACCATGTCTCAAATTAATATAAATAAAAAATTTAATAAAAATAATTTTTAAATAATTTTTTCAGTGACTGTGGAAGAGATACTAAACTCGGTTGGCTTGAACATGTCTCATTTGTTTAAAATTAGTGATTGGAAAAACATGTGCACCATAAGACTTCGCGAGGCCAATTCGTTCAGGGGGTTCTTCAAAGCTATTGAAAAAAGTGACACATGTCAAGCGACTTTGAACGATGCCATAGTTGAGACTAGGATCGTTCTGAATGGAGGCCAGTGGCAATGCAGTTGGTCAAGCAGCTCGTTTGTGGCAGACACTGATTTGTCATTTTATCAAGCGATTGAGTCAAAGTACGACGATGCTCTTAATTTGGTACTTAATGGCGACCAGTATTCCATTAATATGATAACAACCTACAAAAACGAGCACCTTTTGTCAATTATGACCAACAAAAACACTGCCAAAATGTCTGCCAGTTGCCGAACCATTCCGACAAAGAGTGGATTTAATTGTGATTTGACTTTGCAGGCAAGATTAAAATATCTTCATTAAAATAAAATGTTTTTATGACAAACTTTAAAATTAATTTTTATTAAATAAAAAGCATACTTTAAATATTTTATTTTTTAAAAAATTAAATCAATATTCAATACTATAATAGACTCTAGCTTAAGTAAAGAACAAGTAGTCAGTGAAATCAATAAAGCAGTTAGATCAAAGCTTAAGCTTAAGATTTTTAAAAATCTTTGGCTGACCGGTGGCACTGCCGCGGGTCAGTCCTGTTTATTTAAAAATTTAAAATGAGTTCGAAAGCTGCCGATATAATGGTTTGGCAGCTATATTTATAGACGTGTGTCGCATGGCCAATGCGTAATCACGTTTTACGGTGATATGCGCCTAGAAGGCGCGTCGGCTGGGTTATTTAAATATTGTACACCATTTTCGCCCAGTTGACCATAAGGACCAATGAAAAGAATCGCCGCATTGATTGTGATGAAGCTGTGGCGAATCCATACCATTTTGCCCGTCCTTTCTCCCATAGTCCCAGCACAGCCATGTTGTCGATGAACACGAACTTATTTCTGGGAAACTTGTTTCTAAAAAGGAAGGGAATGAGCGAAGCTGCCCCTTCGTTAAAGAGTATGGCTTCAGTTGGGGCAGGAAGTGAGACATCCCGTCTCGATTTCCCATGTGTTGCCCCAAGCCCATACTCGGACGCATCGGTATACCAAACATCTGTTGGCTCTCGATAGTGTGTCCTAAAGTTGAACCTATCTACTTTCAGAATTAAGTCCATAAACCTGGTGACTGGTGTCATTCTTAAAAAGAGATTAACTATCGGGCTAACTTTACCTGCAAAGCTGAGGTAATAATTTAAATAGCCCCTGACGCGTTGGAGCACCTTTCCCCTTGGGTCAGAAATCAATTAACACATTAAGCTTGTTCTACTTGTTCACAAATAGTTAATAAGCCTTTGATAATTCCATTAAACAGAGACTTATGACTTATGAGTTGTGACTTAAAAACAACTCTGGTGTTATTTAAGAAATTGTAAGACTTTTATTTTTACAAACAAATTTAGTAATTAAATTTTGATTTTTTATTTTTGCTTAAAAAAAATCTTTAGTAAAAGTTGTAGAATTCATTCAGAATTACAAAACTTTATTGACTCTTAATTTTAGTAAATCATTGAGTAACTTTGATAGACTTTCTGAAGTATCATTTCACTTTAATGGTCTAAATCACTTGATATTTTATCTAGTTAATTAATTTTTTTGTTTCAAAAAACACCTCTTGGGTAATGTAAAGTAAAAAAATGTCAAAACTTCAAAAAACCAAAAAAGATAAGACACTTCTATCTAGCTTTGTTTTGTAATTCACTCTGTGAATCCTTATTTAAGTTTTGAACAATAATTTTGTTTTGTTTTCTACTTAAAATTAATAAAAATAAAATCGAAAGTGAACTAGATAATTCAATGGTCCTTAAATATTTTATCCACTGTTGTTAGAAGTCGACTTGACATTTAATACCCATAAACGAATTCCTTTTTAGGATCTTGTAAGATTCCTTAGGGTTTTGTAGGAAGTAAGATCCTGATCAGATCATTAAAGATTCTTATCGGATAAGATTTTTTAGGAGTCCTAACAGACTTTTTACTTAAGATTCGATTAAGAAAATTATTTGGATTCTTAAAAGAATTTATAAGAACCTTTGAAAATATTTACTAAGATTCCTTTTGTAGCAGCATCTTCTGAGTAACATACTTTTAATCTGCAGATTTAGGTTCATTGTTTATTAATTGTTATTTATTTTAATCCCCAGAAACCAATTCCCGTCTAGATCTTAATTATCGGGATCCTATCAGGATTCCTAACTGGATTCCGGGGCTTTTCTCGACAATTTTCCTTACCAGCTCAGTATAGGATCCTAACAGAAATTCCTTAAAATTCCCAAAACTTAATAGGATTTCATAGGATCCTATTAAGATCTTTATATATCTTTAGAGCCTGAAGACGAAGATGACGGCAACTTGAATGACTTGGAGCCTGTCTCGGATGAAGACGCTCAAGAGAGCGAACCAACTCCCAACCAACAGCAACAAACGACATTAAATCGCGACATCAGCATGCATTCATTGCCCCTAGTCTGAGTATCAAAATTTTTGATATTTATAATTATTTTATTTTTTATATAATTTTTATCTGTTTGACTCATTTTTACTTTTATAATTATTTTATAAACATTTAAAAAAAAAACAAATTGTTTTATTTATAAAATACTGTATAGTTCCTAATACCCTTAAGCTATATTGATTTGATATTTCAATATGAAATATATTTCCTTAAGAAATCTTTCTTTTTTGTTCCAATGTTTAAATTTAAATAATAATTAAAAAACTGAATAACTCTTAACTTAATTCAAAAAAGATATATAAAGATCTTAATAGGATCCTTTGAAATCCTAGTAAGTTTTGGGAATTTTAAGGAATTTCTGTTAGGATCCTATACTAAGCTGGTAAGGAAAATTGTCGAGAAAAGCCCCGGAATCCAGTTAGGAATCCTGATAGGATCCCGATAATTAAGATCTAGACGGGAATTGGTTTCTGGGTAGACTTTAAAATGACAAGTTTAATATTAACCTTTGAATTTTTATTCTTAAATATATGAGTATCAACAGAAACAGGATTAATAGATATTTTCAAAAGTTTCAAATTCCTGCTTTAATTAAAAAATTCAATATAAATGTAAATAGGTTTTATTTACATTGAATTTTTTTTTTAAATGCTTTAAACCTACGTTTAAAAAAAAAGCAAAATTTAGAGTTTTTTTTTCTCTCCTTTAAACTCCTAGTTGGAGCATAGGGCCATGACCCTCTTTCTTCACTCAAGTCTCTCTTTCGCAACACATTTTGCCTCTCCCCAAGTAAGACCCATCCAAGTGAGCTCCTTTTTGATCATTGTTCTCCATGTAGTCGTAGGTCGACCAACTTTGCGTCTTTCCGATGGCGTTCATTTAAGGGCGACTCCGGGAACACACTTTGGGGGCATTCTGAGTACATTTCCGAGCCAGCGTAGACGTTTCTTTCTGATGTCTTGACTAATTGGTTCAGAATTTGCTCTTTTGTATAGTACTTCATTGTTATAGTTTCTGGCCAATAGATTTTGAGAAGTTTCCTCAAGCAGCCTGTGTGAAACACATCACATGCACATCTTGCTTTGCTCAGCTTATTCCTAATGTCTTTCTGAGTACCATTTGATTTGAAAACCTAGAGTTTATTTACATTGAATTTTTTAATTAAAGCAGGAATTTGAAACTTTTAAAAATATCTATTAATCCTGTTTCTGTTGATACTCTTATATTTACCGTTGTCGACTTACGACTACATGGAGAACAATGATCAAAAAGGAGCTCACTTGGATGGGTCTTTCTTGGGGAGAGGCAAAATGTGTTGCGAAAGAGAGACTTGAGTGAAGAAAGAGGGTCATGGCCCTATGCTCCAACTAGGAGTTTAAAGGAGAGAAAAAAAAACTCTAAATTTTGCTTTTTTTTTAAACGTAGGTTTAAATGCTTTGCCAAAAAATCAAAACTAAACTTTTAATCTCATTCTTAATCTCTTATTTATCAAAATTTCGGCATTGTGAAATTTGGAACAAAAAACAAAAAGAAAATATCAAAAATGCCAAAGCTCAAGTTCAGAAGGAGCAAAACATGCTCTGTTAGTTGAAAGACCTGGTACATCCTTTGTACCACCATTAGAATGATTCTACAAAATTCAGTATAGAATTTTGTGTACAAAGGATTTACCAAGTTTTTCAACTTACAGAGCATGTTTTGTTTTTTCAGAACTTCATTTTTAGCATTTTTGATCTTTGTTTTTGTTTTTGTCTTAAAATTCACACAGTTTTTCAATTTTGCAGAGTTTTGCAGAATAATACCAAGAGCTTCAATTCACGGAACATGTTTTGCTCTTTCTGAACTTGACCTTTGGCATTTTTGATATTTTGTTTTTGTTCCAAATTTCACAATGCAAAAAATTTCATTTTTTAAAAGAAATTAAAGATTTAATCTGAGTTATTCTAAGAGTTTAGATCCTGATTAAGACCACTTTTGGCCATTTGTTTTGTTTATTAATATTTAATAAAATTTATTATATATTTTTTAAATTTGTGTTTATAAAATAAAATACTAATATTAAATTGTTACTAATATTAAATCTCCCAAAATAATAAAATTTTCCATAAAAATATCTATGAAGCGTATTTAATTATTTAAATAAATATATTAGTTGATTAATTAATCGCTTAGTTGCTGTCAGTTGATTCAATTGCTATTTCAGATCAAAATTATTAATATAATTTAGTTAAATTAGAACTTTATAATTTTTGATTAAAAGAGAATCTGTTTGACTAAACGAAGGAAAAATCGTTTGCTCAAAATTATAGTTTTTTTTAATATAATTTATGATTTATTTATTTTGATTGAGATAAAGAACAAAATTCTAATTTAGTTGTAGAAAATTATCGAAGTATTGGATTAAACGGAAAATATTTTTTTCCATTTATAGAAAATAATAATTCATATTTTATTAAAATTTCAAAATCACTCTCTTCATTATTCTACCATTTTATATCATAAAACAATAAAACTCACTTAAATTAAATTAAATTCAAAATTAGATAAATTAAATTTAGATAATTATTTGAAATGTTTATTCCAATACTATTAGTGTTAATTACAGTCGGATTTTTTCTTTCGGTGCCTTTCAACATATTAATTATTAATTACGTATCCTCATTTTTATTTTTTATTTACAAAAATAAGAATAAAGATAAAGTTTGTTTAAATTAATAAAAAATATTTTTTAAAATTTTAATTATTTATCAATTTGTAGCTTTTAAGTTCAAGTTTAAGAGATTTTTGGAGCGTACCATGCACCTATACAGCAAGATTTTGGTATTTTTTCGGCAAAGTTTACCATGGTAACCATAAGGTTTTTACAATATGAAATTATTTTATCTCTAATTAAGGCTATGAGATGAATGGACTGGAAAACATTCCCGTAAATGGTCCCGCAATTTTAGTTCTGTACCATCCACCAAGTCCCATTGACGCCACTTTTATACTTTCTACTCTATTTTTGGAAGCGAAAAGAAAGCCTATTGCCATTATTGATAGAATGATGTTTAAATTTCCAGGTAAATTTTCTAATACATAATAAGATAATTTTTAATTAATAATCTATAAGTATTATTTTTTTATTCAATTATAATAAAATATATAGGATCTTTAATTAAAAATTTTTCAATGAGTGACTATTTTGATTTGCTTGCTGAGTTAAGGATTAAAATTTTGATGCGCAACCAGGACCTAAAACATCTCTTCGGAGCTTTAACATTCAAGATGGTATTTGATGCATGCTCTAAAGCCCTGTTTGTTTTGTTAATTAGCTAAATTAAACTAAAAAATACCATTTATGAAAGATCTATCAACTAAAATAGAATTTGTCAGGTCTGGCAGTTGTGGTTATGGCACGAAAAGCTGTAAGAACATGTATTTCACCTGCAATTCCAATATTTATAATATAGGCAACCTAATTAATAAATATGCATTATTTTGAATTTATTCGAATATATTATGTTCAAAAATTGTTCTTTTAAGGTTACCAAACTTTTCTCGAGGGTGTTGAACATACTTCAGGAACAGTAGAGGGATGTGTATCAATGCTGGAGAAAGGAGAATTATTGTTGATATATCCGGGTGGAGTGAAAGAAGGTCTGACTTCGAATGGCTACAGACTTTTGTGGAAAGTAAATGCAGGCTTTGCCAAAGTTGCCCAAAAAGCAAAAGTGGTAATTATTTATTACAAAAGCTAAGTGCATAAAGTTATTATTATTTTTATTTAGCCTGTGATTCCTTTATTTACCAAAAATACACGACAAGTGTCTGTTGAAATTTCCCTGATTGGTATTTATTTTATTTATGATTTAATTTTATTCTAAATAAAAAATAAAGGTAAACTTTTACCAATTGGATGGTTTCCTGTCAAACTAAAGTAAGTTTTGCTATTAATTAGAATATGTTTTTTTTTATTTACATATCCAAAAGTCTAAAATGATTAATATACAATATATAAATCACTTTCTAAAATTTGACATACTGGACGAAAAATCATAACTCGTTTGCCATGTAAAAATAAATGTTTACGAGAAAAGATGATACAATAGATTTTTGACCAATTCTTAACAACCTTGTTATAATAACACCAACTACTAAGATTTTGAATGGTACTCGAAAAATTTTTCAAAACACTATCTAAGTCCTTATCAGAGTAACTAATCGTAGTGTCATCAGCAAACATTTTTATGTCAAATTTCCTTAAGAGATAAGGAAAATCATTAATAAAAATCAGAAAAAGAAGAGGACCTAGAACGAACCCTGCGGTACACTTAAACTTAGAACTGTAGGTTTTGATTTTTCGTTTTGAATTTGAACTATTTAAGATCAATTAATAAAATAATTTGATAGAAGACCTAAGGAATTATTGTCAAATCCATAGTGAAATAATTTCAAGAGAAGAAGATTTGGAACAATCACGTCAAAGGCTTTTCTAAAGTCAATAAAAAGTGATAAGGTAGCAAGTTTCTTTTCTTTGGCTAGATTTAAGTCACTTAGATATTCATGAAATGCAGTCTGACATGAATGCCCAGGTCTGAATCCATGCTGTCCATTAAAAAATATATTATTAGATTCAAACTAGCTTGAGATTTGACAAGCCAATAATTTTTCAAACAATTTTGCAACAGAAGAAAGAACTGAAATAGCCTTATAGTTATTAATGTCTGATTTATTACCTTTATTTTTAAAGAATAGGTAGTGTTTCATATTATTTTATAAAAAAATATTACAAACTTTTAAAAAAGAAATGACGAGCGTTAAAATAAAAAGTCGCGTCTTTATTTTAATTGATTAAGGCGATAACATTTCTTTTTGAGATATTTTCCATAAAATCAAACTTTTTATTCGTTTCGAAATTGAATATTGAAATGAAAAAAAATAAATATTTTGTTGATAATGTTAAAAAATTTTATGAACAAGAGAAGGAATTAATAGAATTATTAGATAGTTTGAAGCAATCTTTGATAAGTAATAAAAAAGAATTAATATATTATTTTTGCTAATTGAACGAAACAACTTATTTATCCTAATACTAAAATTATATTTTTCAAATAATTTTAATTATTATTAAGTGAAAATTAATCTTCAAGTATTAGATTATTTGTAGATTAAAATATTTAATTTTTGATTAGATTAATTAAAGAATTTATTTGGTGAAAATTAAATTAGACTTTTTAAATATTTTTGGCATTAATTTTGTTTACCATTCAATTTTTCCATTGTAAAAATTTAATATCAAGTTGGTCTCAACCAAGACATTCTTAAGTAAACGAAAAATTTCTTTGATAAATGGAATGTTGAATGGACTTGTTATAAATCAAAAATCATAAAATTAGTACTTGCTCTGTTTATACTTGGCAATTCTTAATTAAATTTGGTTCTTTCCCCATTTTTCCTCATTTAGATAAGCTCTTTCATGATTGTCCTATTTTACCTATTTTAAGAAGTCCATTTAGATCTATGTTTGTTCTTGGTACGTGTCCAAGCCATTACAGTTTATTTGTATTGTGTCAGGACCTTCAAGCACCCAATTTTAACACCCAAACATCCTTAAACATTCTCTCCTATACACCATTTTTGCTTTTATTACGCTATTCTAATCTGTCAGCTAAAGTTTTGTTTCTTTGGTACATGCTGGTCGGTCTCTTTCTGTCTTTTTCTTATGATATTTTCTTATTAGAACTTATCATTTTAGAAATAAAATTAACAAAACCTCTATTGAATAATCTTGTATTTTTTTGCTTTTGAAAAAGATAATTATATAAAAAAAATGAAAAATAAATTAATAATCTAATTTAATAAATAAATTTTAAAGGACCTATGTTGGAGAGCCGATCGAATATGATGAAAATCGAACTGTTGAAGAACTTGTCACCATGGTAATTATAATAATCTTAAAAAGCCCAAAAATATCAACTTTTTTGGTCTAAAGGTAAAATCATCCCTGGAAAATATGATTCTCATGCATCAGGAATTTCCATCGGGTGTAATCTACAGTCTTTTCGAAAGACTAATTGTGGACAACTCAGTGTAAAATACTTAGCAAAAATTGTTGTTCAAATTTTTGTATTTTATTTTATTTTTTTAAATTCTTTTAAATGATAAATAAATAATTTATTGTAAAAAAAGTATATTATAAATAATATGATCAAACCAAAAAATAGTTATAAAAGATGTAGATATAAAAGAAATTTTATTATGTTTATTAAATTTATTTTTCATAATTATATTTTTAGATTTTAGATTTTGATATCAAATAAAAATGAGTATAGGTGTTATGGCAATAGGCTGTTTTGTTATGGCACCATTTTTTTTAATTATTAGCCTCATATTATCATCCATTTTTTTCTACACATACAAAATTATTAATTTAAACCAAGTTATATTATTAATTTAAAATTAATCAAAAATAAATTTATAAGGTTCAATTTAGTACTCAAAAACCAATCTGAGACAGTTCTGGAACCCTGCTTGTACTATTTTGGCAAAATTTTGGTCTAAATTTGGAAAAGTTGTGCATGGTATACAAAGATAAATATCAAAAAAGAAATTCAAGATTAATGTTTTTTGACCAAAGGATATGAAATTGATGGAATTGATAGAATCCCGACCAATGGGCCTGCTATACTGATTCTCTACCATCCACAAGGTCCACTTGATGCTTTTTTCATCATTTCAACCATTTTTTTGCAATTAAAAAGAAAATTAATTGCCATCGTTGAACGAATGAACTTCAAAATTCCAGGTTCCAATTAATCATCTATTATTAAAGAACTTAATTTAACAATTTTATGTGCAGGATTTAAACCATATTTAGAAGCTTTAGAACAAACAGCAGGTACAGTTGAATCATGTGTATCAATGCTGGAGAAAGGTGAAATATTGTTGATATATCCGGGTGGCATGAAGGAAGGCCTAACCTCGTCAGGCTATGAGCTTAAATGGAAAAAAAATGCTGGCTTTGCCAAAGTTGCTCAACAAGCTAAAGTGGTTGGCGAGCTTGTTAATTAAGTCATTAAGTTTTTTCAATTTTTATTTTATTATTAGCCGGTAATTCCAGTATTCACAGAAAATACCAGAGAAGTTACCAAATTTTTGCCTCTTGGTTTTGGTATATTTTCAATCTAATTATTTAGCTGAGTTATAATACACAAAAAAGGTATCCGCTTTCCAATCTGCTGGTTCCCAGTTAAACTGAAGTAAAGTTTGTAATTTTAATATTTTGAGAAATTATTTTTTTCCAAAGAACTTATGTGGGCAAACCAATTGAATATGATGAACAAAGGTCTGTTGAAGAACTAGTCTCAATTGTAAATATCTTTCAATTTTTTGCCAATGCTTTGGAACATTTTTTTAGTATTATTGATAAGGTGAAATTGTCTCTAGAAGAGTTGATAAAGAAGCATCAACGGCAACCTCCAAGTATCATCTATGCTCTTCTTCAACGGTTTAAATAAAATAAGATTTAAATAATAATCTCTAATTATATTATACAGTTTATATTCCTTATTAGATTTTAAGCCAGGTTGGTCTTGGTTTAAAAATTCAAAATTTTCTGTCAATTTTTTTGTCACTCAAAAATTCAATTTAAAACATGTAAAATTAATTAATGTAAAATTTTTTAACCATGATAAATGAAATTAGATTAATCACTTCAATTTGCCATAATAAGTTCCTTAGTGATCAGGGCATATTGAAGTTAATGATCAAATTAAAATGATCATGCTCAAAAATTATTATTAAAAAAAGCTTTAAAATTGTTATAACAAAAAAATCTAATGCAGAATTATATTTTGAAAGTAAACATACAATGTTAAGCTTTATTTTGTATGTCTGCAAATTTCTGCAAAAATTTTATGCATGCAGAATTTTATTATTATTTTAATTATTTTTATTATTTTTATTAAAAGCAAAAATATACAAGATTATTCAATACAGGTTTTGTTTATTTAATTTCTAAAATGATAAGTTTAAATAAAAGAATACAACCAGTTTGTAACAAGTGCCTGAAATGCAACAATGGAAGCACATAAAAACATTAAGAAAGAGACAAGCTAAAAGGTTCCTCCGACCAACATGTACCAAAGAAACAAAACTTTAGCTGACAGATTAGAATAGCGAAATAAAAGCAAAAATGGTGTATGGGAGAGAATGTTTAAGGATGTTTGGGTGTTAAAATTGGGTGCTTGAAGGTCCTGACACAATACAAATAAACTGTAATGGCTTGGACACGTACCAAGAACAAACATAGACTTCTTAAACTTCTTAAAATAGGTAAAATAGGACAATCATGAAAGAGCTTATCTAAATGAGGAAAAATGGGGAAAGAACCTAATTTAATTAAGAATTGCCAAGTATAAACAGAGCAAGTACTAATTTTATGATTTTTGATTTATAACAAGTCCATTCAACGTTCCATTTATCAAAGAAATTTTTCGTTTACTTAAGAATGTCTTGGTTGAGACCAACTTGATATTAAAATTTTTACAATGGAAAAATTGAATGGTAAACAAAAGTAATGCCAAAAATGTTTAAAAAGTCGAATTTAATTTTCACCAACTAAATTCTCTAATTAATCTAATCAAAAATTAAATATTTTGATCTATAAATAATTTAATAGTTGGAATTAAGACTTTTAAAAAAAAGTTGAATTATATCCAAGTCAGATACCTTTATTAACATGTTTTAAGAGTTGATACTAGAAACTTTTCTCTATTTAAATAAAAATTATAGAGCATGTTGCAATCTTTTAGAAATTAATTATTTATTTATCTAAACTTATTAATTGAATTTTACAAAAGTTTAATAACTTCTTAGAAAAGTATGGCCTATATGCATTCCAACATAGAATACTAAATAGAATGTTATCTTTTGCTATTAAAACACTATACTTCCATAACTCTCCTGAAAATCTAAGGCCGAATTTAAAGAAAAATGACTCAGAAAATTTGAAATATAATTTAAGGAACAGTGAGAATCTAATAGAACCAACATCAAAATCAGTAAATGGTGAAAAAAAACTTTTGGATTTTTCTACTCAAAACTTATAAATTGCTTTGTGATCAAGAGATCAATGTTAAAGTTTAAAACATTTAAGCATTCAATTTTCAATAATATGAATCTAATTTTCACAGATTTTGAAAAAAAATTCAAAGAATTTAATTTACTTTTTTAAATAATTAACTTTTTAAAATTATGTAAACAATTTATTTTAATTTGTAAAATCTGTTTTTTTATTTAAATAAATGGAGTGCTAATCGGTCTTTATGACATGGGCACTAGCCTGTTGATTAACTTTGAATTTTTTCTCACACCTTTATGATTAATTCTTAAATATCTTCCATCCATTCCATTCCATTATTTTTTATTCCTTTCTATACATTCACTCCAAGCTTTCTATTCCAACAACTTTGCTAAAAGATTAACTGTATTTAAGACTGAATGGAATTGGAAGCAGCGAATGGCTGAATGGTTAAGAGCAAAATTTTGTGTTTCGATTGAAATAAATATGTCACTTTAAAAATTTTAAACAAAAAAAATTTAAACTAAATCTTTATTCGATTAAGATATTAAATATTAAATGCTTAAAATATTAAAATTCAACCCTAAAAATAAGTATCATAAATAGAAATAAATTTTCAAATTATAAGATTATTTCATTTTTATAACTGTGATTTAGCTCCTTGTGAGGCAAGATAATTGAGTTTCTGACCAATACTTCGGCTGGTACATTCACATTGGAGCCAATAATAGTGATTGAAGGATTTAATTTGCCTTTGGTAAACAAATCTTGGTGCTCTATTTTTGCGTAGGGCTTGTTCGGGTCAGGGTCCGACAAGGTGCCTTCGATTCTCGCCCAAGCGCCCACAATTGAATTCCATCCAATGATGCTGTGCAGTACACAGCAGTTATTCTGCAGCACACTATTGCCAAGAATAATGGACTCACGAATTCTGACACCTGGTCCAATTGTGACTCCAAAGCCAATCGACACATTCGGCCCTACAACTGCGGTCGGGTCCACATTGGCAGATGGATGAATGAACACGTCGCCGATTATTGTTGGCTGACCATCACCGTTTTTTGCCAAACGGTTTAGATTGCATTTTTTGTACAAATTTAGATAAAGTCGATTGGCAAATATGGCTGAACCAGCCGACTTTATCGAACTCCAAGCGTTTTCTGTCTTAAATACGTAAAACTTTTTTGTCGAGCTCAAAATTGGAAATATCTTGTTCTCAATCATTATAGAATCCCGAGCATAGTTGACATCTGGCGGAAATACACCTCTTAAAAAATAGATAAAATATTTTTTTATCTTTAAATTTATATCTTTTTAAAATTTATCTTTAAAAAAAATAAAATTTTATAATTAAAAATTTAAATTTAACTAATTACATATATTTGAAAAATTAATTAAAAAAAAATTTTACGTTGAATAGTCAGATGAGTTGTTTTTTGTAAGCTCGTCTCTAATGAAGTCAAAAATTTCCAAACTGAGAAGATAAATACCACAATTGATGAGTGAGCTGACATAATTTTCTGGCTTTTCGACATAGTGCAGTACCTCATGGGTTTGTTTGTCTTCAACGATGCAACCATAGTTGACCGATTGGTTTTCGGTGGCCTCTGTACCAAGAATAGTAAAACTGCAGTTGTTGTTTGAGTGAAAATTGAGCATGTCATTCAGCGGAAAGTCACCAGCAGTGTCGCCATTTAGAACAAAAATGGCTTTTGGGTTGCCACTTCGAAGCACGTCACGAAAGTGGTAGATACCTCCGCCAGTTCCCAAACTCTTGTACTCTTGTAAATAGCGGATTGGAATTTTGAATTCAGTTTGTGCATTGACAATAAATCTGTTCAAGTCCTCATTCGGCTGATAAAAGCCCATTATGTATATTTCTTTGACAGATTCCACCTGAGAATCGAATTTAATTTTTTTTTTATATTTTAATTAAATTACTTTGCTCAAAGCATGAATGTGATGGTAAATTATAGGGTAGCCAGCAACTGGAAATAATGGCTTTGGAAGATCGAACGAGAGCGGTCTAAATCGAGTGCCCTTCTGAGGACCGCCAATTAAAATTACTCCTTTTATCATATTCCTCTAAAATTAATTATTTAATTAATAAATCAAGATTGCCAAAAATTGTTATTTTTAAATTTAGAGTCATGTCATGCTAAGCGAACCATGTTTTACCATTACCAAGTATTGTGCAAAGATTTGCATGACTAATGAGAAACTCTTTCGTAAAATTATATTATTCAAATTGTCTAGAATTTAATTTCATGAATACATTGTTCATATTAATTATTATTTTAAATTAAAAAATGTTCAGCTTTAAATTAATAATTTCTTTATTTAATTGTTTAATTAATAATCTAAACGATTTTAATAAGCAATTTGAAACATCAGCATATTCAGCATGATTTTAAAGCCTTGTACTTGGTAAAATATGGCAACGATTTAGTTTTTTAGCCAAGTAAATTAAGTCCCAAAAAGAGTGATTGAGTTCCAGAAAAACAAAATGTCATTTTAGAGTCTGAATGTTCTTCATATGAAGATGAGTCTAATCCCGTATAAGTCAATAAACGAAATCCTAAGTTTTGTAATTTTTTTAATAATATAATTGTTTTATTATTAATTATATTTTATTGTTTTTACATTAATCAGGTTAATCCTAGAATTGTAAAAATATTATCACCTCAATAATATTTTAATATTCTTATTTTCTTTTTTTTTAGTTAAACTCAATTTTTAAAGTATCATTACATGCTCTTATATTATCTTATAATAATAATCATTTTTAAGATAAAAAAAAAATATTATTATTTAATAGAGAAAATAGTATAGGTGGCTCGAAGATTTTTTGAGTAAGAGAACTCAGCGAGTTGTACTTGGTGATGGAGTTTCTAGGTGGTCAGACGTACTGAGTGGAGTTCCGCCTTCAGGGTCTGTACTCGGACCCCTACTATTTGTTCAGTATTTAAATGACCTACCTGATGGCGTTTCAAATAAAATGGAATTGTATGCAGATGACTCAAAAATACTTGGCATAGAGTTTATGAGAGAGCGATGGTACAGAAAGATCTGGATGCAGTATGTCAATCGATAGAGGTTTGGCGTGTGGGATTATGTGCTGAAAAATGTAAAGTAATGTATTTCGGCAGACTAAATGGAAGGCATAAATATACACAAAGAAGCAACAGGAATCTAATACTTGCGACCACAGAGTGTGAAAGGGACCTTGGAGTGATTGTTTCATCAGATTTAAAGTGGACTAGCCAAGTAAAAAGCGCTTGTGCGAAAGCTAGTAGGATCCTTGGAATGCTAAAGCGAACGTTTACAAGTAGAGAGGAAAGACTGTGGGTAAGATTGTATATATCCATGGTGAGGCCACACCTAGACTACGCAGTGCAGGTTTGGAAAAAGTGCAAGAGAGGGCAACAAAAATAGCTTTGTCGGTAAGAAACATGCCGTATGAAATGAGGCTGACAAAACTAGGACTGACAAAGCTGAGTGAAAGAAGGGTGAGAGGGGACTTGATTGAAATGTACAAATTAGTTAATCAAATAGAAAAAGTAAGCTTGGTAAAAAAATCTAGTGAACAAATCCGAAAACAAGGGACCAGCCGGGGGATTAAGAGGAAATAGCATTAGAGTTCAGAGAGATAATTTCCCAGCTCAAATTAGAAACGATTTTGCGGCTGCAGTAAGTGCCAGACATGTATTTTTCTCAAATAGAGTAGTTCCGCATCGGAATAAGTTGCCAGAAAATGTGGTGAAATCCAAGTCAACTGCCTATTTTAAAATGGTTTTAGATATGTTCAACGGAATCGGCTGCTACAGCTCTACACGGCCAATTGGCGGTGATGGGCTTTGACAATCTACATGTTAGGTGTCGCAGCAAGAATTACTACTACTACTACTTAACTTTAATAATTTTAGAATTAAATTTATTTTAACATTTTTAAATAAAAATTAATCAATATTCTTTTTGACATAACTTGGTTGATTATGTCACGAGGAAAACTAACTCAATCTTGAGGGTGATACAGTGAGAGTTTACAAATCTTGAAGATCTAGACTTTGCAGGTGATATGTTGAACAAAATTGGATACCCCGATGACAATAGATGGTACAAACATTGAGTGTGTGAGTGAATTCACATACTTAGGAAAAACCATTAGTGAATCAATGTGAGCTTTTGCCAGACTCAAACCAGTTTGGAAATCAAAGTGCTATAGAAGAGTGTCTTAGTTAAAGAGAAAAGGCTGAATACCTTATACAGTGGTAGACTGAGAAGCATTCTCGGGATGCACTGGTCTGAAACAATGTCAAGCAATGAGTTATACAGAAGAACAAAGTCAGAGCCATTGAGTCAATGAATCAAGAACTAAAGACTGCGACGGCTTGGACATGTACTTAGAATGAAAAAAATAAGAATACCAAACACAATGGGAATGAGATGGAGAGAAGCAAAGGTGAAGACTGGAGTTAATAGATGTATTCATGAAATAAAATTCTTGCCAATTGATTTTAAAAAAAATTGTGAAATAATGAAAGAATAAGAGATAAAAATTAAATGGACTGAGCAGAAGAGTCCATCAAATTTTAAATAAAATCTATTAAATTTTTTTTTGCAATTAATTAACTTTTTTTTAATCGTATTTTAATTGCAGCTTTTTTTGTAAAATAAATCAAAGATTAATCAAATCTTTAATTTTTTATATTTTAAATAAACCAAAGATAAAACAAATTTTTTTATTATTTAATTAATTTAAAAAAAAAAATTCGATTTCCATAAACTCTCTGTAAACACCAGATAACCAAATTTATCTCACATGAACAAAAAATAAACAAACAATAAAAGATAAAGATAGATAGAGAAAAAAAAACATAAAAACACTTCTCATTTTGATAATAAACTTAGTCTAAATCGAATAAAACATATCACCGTTAGATACTAAAATAATTTTGTTACATATTAATTATTGGACTGCGGGTCCGAGCCCGGATTGAAGTACATGGCTTGTTGGTGAGTTGGATCAGGCGCTGGCACAAAAAATCTCGGTGGCAATTGAGATGGCGGAGGCAAATTGGACACTAATGGCTGGTTATCCGACTGTCCGCCATTAGGTGGCATTTTTTTGCTCTTATCGGCCATAATGTCCAATTTGGCATAGTAGTTGCTAGGTCGCTTGGTATTGGTGTTTCTGAGCGAGAATTTATTGGTCGCATCGGCGCTCACATTGGGCATAGGCTGATTGGGAACCGAAATTGGCGGCGGCTTGACACTTTCGGCACTGCCGGATGCCGATTCGTCTTTATTGACATACTTTTTAAGCTTATCGTCCCAAACAATAGTCTTTTTTTTGTCATCAGGCAAGATCATTTTTTTGGGACCAGCTGGTTTTTTGAACCAGTCCCACAGACTTCCTTTCTTGGCTTCATCAGGTTTTTTGGCAACATCTGTCTTTATTTCATCTTGGTTGTCATTTTTAAACTTTGGATTAGCCACGGACAAGTCATCATCCGGTTCTTGTTCTTTTTTTTCCTTTGCTGGCTCCTCAGCTATGCCAGAGGTGACCTCAGGGGTGAATATAGGCTGATAGAAGTTGCCCATTGACTTTGTCGGGTCGTAGACTTGTGGTGCAATCAAATTGCTTTCGTTTGAGTTTGATGTAGAGCTTGCTCGAGATCTGCTTTGGCTGTAGACTGGTTGTTGATACTGTTGGTAGTTTGGCTGATCGTTGGGCATGTAGTTAAGTGGTTGCTGATGTAGTGAGTTTATTGAAGATTTGCGCGAGGCTGGCACTTGCGCTTGCGATGGCTGGTATAAGTCAACAGGCGCCTGGTAATTGTAGTTTTGGTAATCTGGATAGATGTTTTGTTGATGATTTTGACCAGTCTCTACACTCATTGCATTCTGGTTTTGTTCTTGACTTGGCTGAAATGGCAGTGAATGTTGAGCCTCATAACCTGGCTGTTCTACCTGAGGCTGGTAAATTTGCTGTTCAATCTGAGGCTGGTAGACTGGCTGTTCTACCTGAGGCTGGTAAATTTGCTGTTCAATTTGAGGCTGGTAATTTGGTTGTTGGTTGTGTGGCTCTACAAAGCTGATTTGCTCCATTTTAGGCTCCATTCTGTTCTCGTAGAGCTGTGGTTGCTGACTTATTAAATGAGAAATGTTATTCGAATACAAATTGGAGAAGTTTTGGGCAAGTTGTGTAATGAAAACAGGTTCCTGGAATTGGGAGGTTTCGTCTAAATTGAAGTAGTCTGGGTCGTATATTTTGAGTCTGTTTGCCAAGTGGTAGACTGACGAAAGTTTGTCAGCGTGTTTGGCCGGATTGTTGTTTACAGTCTTGGCAATTACTTCGATATATTTGTAGGCCTCGTTCATTAGGCCGTGTTCGAGTAGTTTGTTGGCATAGATTAGCTTGTATTTGAGAAAGTTGTCCGAGTTGAATTGGGTCGAGTTGAGAAGCGATTGGGCATATTCGAAAATCTCTGTGGCTTGGATGGCGCTTATTTGGCAAAATTTGCTGAATTCTTGATTGTGCGAGGAGCCGATTAGGACTAGCTTGCTAGATTTTTTGTCATAGGTACCAAATAAGCAATTGGACAGCAGATAGCAAAAGTGGCTAGCGGCTATTCGGCCATTCGAGGCCAGACTGTCGCCCATTGTTTTTATGGTGTTCAGAACCAGGTGCTGGTTGGTCTCGTCTACATTTGACACTATCATGGCCAAATGTCGACGCCATTCGTTCCATTCAGATTTGGACAAGTTCTTAATAATATCAAAATATTATCTTTTATTAATTAATCAATATATATCTTATATATAATAAATGATGAATATTAAGAGGCTTATCTTATAACTGGGATAATCTATGGATTATAAAAGGCCATATTTTAGAAATTAAAGCAGCACAGAAGTAGACATTTGGCTCCAAATAAAACCAGAAAATAAAGTTTATAATCAGATTTTAATTACCATTTTCAAGATAATTATTAAAAAAACGTTTTCAAATATTTTTTATGTTCTAAATTAGTACTTTTAGGCCTAGCGTTAAGCAATTACCAAAAATTTAAATAAATATCTACCATGTAAAGTGCTGTACTGATTTGTTGTGATAGTTTTACCAGAATTTATGCAAATTTACCAAAATTGTGGTAAATTTTTTGTTTTTTACTTTTGCATTTTAAGTATATTTGCAAAAATTAGAGTAAGTTAACCAAAATTTTGGTAAATTGGCGTAAATTCTGGTAAAAAATCACTACAGCATGTTGGTATGCAAGGATCTGGCAAAATAAATGTCAAGCAATAGTTATGAGCACATAGAACACATCTGTTAATAAATATAGAATAAAATTTAAATAAAACTGCCAAAATCGGTAAACCTAATGACCAAATGAATGGAATTTAAATCAGCAAATTATGCAAATGTAAATTATTGCCAGGACTAGCTGAAGTTAAACAAATATTAATTTATCAAAATTTAAAAAATATCTTTAATAAATATCGAATGGACAATTTGAACAATTTTTTTCTCAAATTACCAAAAGATAAAAAATTTTACCACTTTACAGCATTCAAGATAAATTAAAAAAATTTATTTAAAAAAAATTAAATCTTATATCGACCTAACATTTGTCTTGTATGGAAGATAAATATTTACCGAAGCAGCAGTTGGCACTCGTCCCATTAAAAGTTGGTAGCATGTGATAATAGGATCATTTTGAGGCAAGGAGCTGATAAATCTGAGCTTAACTTTGGTCAAAATTTTGGACTCGTTAAAAGGATTGGCAATATTGGTCAAGTTAGGCTTTGTATCTCCTAACGACTGGGTCTGGGTCAACGAATTAAAGCTTGACGAGGCCAGGAAGAGCGAATGCGGCCACATATTATGCTTGATTGTGTAATCAATGGCCTCGGATTTCTGTCCAGCGCCGAGCAGCTGCCTCAGCCTGTTCAAATTTGCCTCCTCCTCTCTAACACTTGACTCCTCTTCTTTCTGCTTAACCATCACAAAGTCCTGTGCCTGATTCAGCGCCTGACTCGACTCGGCACTCTTCAAAACACTGTCCGAGTTTTCCACAAGACCCGAGAGCAGCAATGGACTGATGTCTGTCTTCAAATCAACCAGACCATTTTGTCTAACCAACAATGCCAAAAAATCCCACAACAATGCATGTGACTGCGGATCGATCAGACTTGTGCTCGACCACAGACACTCTTTTACATTCTTGAGACAAAACTGGATCACCTGAGCCTTGGATGTGTTCAACTCTTTGGACAATGGGCCCGGAAACTCCTGCAACAGCTTGTAATTGGTCAATATCTCATTACGGACGTCATCGTTCATGTAATTAAAATCGTCCAAGTCATGCTTGTACTCATTCTCGTTTTCTTGCTGTTCAGCACCAGACTTTTTCACATTGGACAAATAATTTTCCATAAAATCGCTCAAATTGAACACGTCAACAAGAGCCGGCTGACCATCACACGGATCATTCGGCCTCACACGCAAAATACCATTGAACGAAAACGAGCAGCGCACATGTGGCAACTGATGCAGCATTGGTGTCATTCGGTTAACTTTCTCCTGATCTCTGACCAAAGCATCTTCTTGTTTGATAAACTGACTTTGATTTAGGTTCAAGTTTTCCAATTCTTCATTGATCTTTTGCTCGGGCATTAGGAGACCAGGCGGGCTTTGCTTGAGCTTAAGTGGTTGATCGCCAGCGATCGAACGAGCCTTGTTCTGCTCGAACTGCTGTTCACTTCTGTTGTCGATGTCAAGGAAGCTTTTGATGGAGCGCTGGTCGTCGTCCTGGTAGAAGCGACTCTGGTTCATTTGTGGCGGTGGGTAAGGATAGGTGCCGTAGGGCGGGTAGCCGAACGGCGGCGGATAGGCCGAGGCCGCTGCCGCTGCCATCATGTAGTACATGTACGCAGGGTCCATGAACTGATTCATTTGGTTCATTTGATTCATTTGTTTGCCAGAAGGATTTTTTTTTGCTTGGTTGCTAAAGCATAAATGAGACTTAATGGCAAAATAGCTGGTATGGTGACTTACTTGTCGTCGAATGGTAGTGGTGGCATTTGGTACGGGTTCCACCATTCCATTTGAGGCATAGGGGGCATGGGAGGCATGAAGCCAGGCTGGGACATCGGTGGCGGAATGTGCGGATTGAAGGAGGCGGTCGAGCGCCCGGAGATTGATGGCGGCGCTGGTGGGTACTTGGGGGCTGCCGGTTGACCATGTGGTACTTGGTTTGCATCGTCTGGATTCGTGTTCGGATTCATTTTATGTGGACATTAATAAAATATCTAAAATAAATTATTTTTTAGTTTATGTTTGTCATCGTCATCATTTAAGTATAGTTTATATTAATTCATAAAAAATTTTTAAATTATTTTATTTGCCCTAATGCATGTAGTTTATTTAGGATATATTTTATTATTTTTTTGTTCAATATCAGATTTTTCTTTAAATTTATTTTTTTAATTCTTTTTAAATCAGATTTTAAAATATTTTAATAATATAATTTATATATTTTTGAAAAAATAATAAGTCAGTTTTCGTGATAAGATTTACAATCAGTTAATTGATTAAGCAAATTTTTTCTGTATAGTTGGCTAATTTTTTATTACCATGTCAGACCATTTAAAAATAAATTTTTAGGCTAATATTATCTTCTGAATTTCAAGTCAAATACTGTTTTAAAGTTTTATTTTTTTCTTATAATCTAAAAATCGTTATGGATGAAGATTTTAATAAGATAACCAACAATAATCTTAACATTATGAGAATACTATGTTAAACGTTTTAACATTTTTTAATTCAAAGGTTAAAAAATTTAAAGATATATGATAGATCATTAAAAAAAACTTCTTTTTATTGAAAATATAAGAACATTTACTTTTACTTCCAGCTTCAATATACTAAAACTATTAGAAAAAATATTATGCATCATTTAGTCTATTATATAATTATAATGGATTATTATTAAATGGACGTTTATATTAAATATTTGGGTGAAAAAATAAACATTTGTTGTTGTCAAATTTATAGATTAAAACATAAAAACTTGGTTCATAAAATATTATTGTCAAGTATTAAAATGTATGGTATTGAATGTTATAAAAATTATTAAAAAATTGTTTTCTAATAAATGCTTTTTTGTAAGGGCAGGTCTGCCTTTCTTTCTTTTTTGTCCGATTGGTACTGATTTGATGATTAATGAAGGACTGGCTTTTTGAAATCTAAAAGCCATTCCAACAACATGCTCGAATGTATACTTTCTAAGAAAACTAGTACAAGTGCATTTAGCCTGTTTCCAATCTTGACAATTGTCTCTATCAAGACACCATATATTAAATGACTTCACAAAATTATCAAAAGATCGATAAATCGGAAAATTTTCAATAAAAAAATGGTCTTCTGGATTATTTCTTTTATCTCAATTTCAAGGTTAATTAACAGGCTAGTGTCCATTTCATGAAGACCGATTAACACTCCACTTATTTAAAAAAATAGGTTTCACAAATTAAAAAAATATTAATTATTTAAAAAATAAAACATTGATTGTTTAAATTAAATTTTTTGAATTTTTTTACAAAATCTGAGATAATTAGATTAATGTTATTAAAAATTGAATGCTTAAATGTTGTTCACCTTGATCTCTTGATTACAAGGCAATTTATAAGTATTGAATTGAAAAATCCAAAAGTTTTTTCACCATTTACTGATTTAGATGTTGGTTCTATCAGATTCTCATTGTTCCTTAAATTATATTTTTATTTTTCTTGAGTCATCTTTCCTTAAATTCTGCCTTAGATTTTCAGGAGAGTTATGAAAGTATAGTGTTTTATAAGCAAAAGATACAGTCTATCTAGAATTCTATGTTGGAATGCATATAGGCCATACTTTTCTAAGAAGTTATTAATATCGTTAAAGTTATTAACTTCAAATTTGAACTTAAACAATTTAAATATTGTCAAATAATAACTGTTAGCCAATTTAATTATTGCCTTAAAATTTTTAAAAAACACTTTCTAATCAGAGTTGATCAGAGTTAGAAAGAATTTCCTTATCAGAGTGACTAATCGTAGTGTCTTCGGCAAGCATTTTTATGTCAAATTTTCTTAAGAGATAAGGAAAATCATTAATAAAAATCAGAAAAAGAAGAGGACCTAGAACTGAACCATGTGAAACGCCTAACTTTAAAGTTGTTGGTTTTGATCTTTCGTTTCCAAGATGAACTATTTGAGATCTATTGACAAAATTAATTTGAAAGAAGACCTAAAGAATTATTGTTAAATCCATAGTGAAATAATTTCAAGAGAAGAAGATTTGGATCAATCACGTCAAAAGTTTTTCTAAAGTAAATAAAAAGTGATAAGGTAGTAAGTTTCTTTTCTTTGGCTAGATTTAATTCACTAAGATATTCAAACTACTCAGAATGGATCACAGTCTTTCTTTTTAGCCTAACGTTTAAAATATTGAATTAAATATTAAAATAGGAGAATATTTATGTATATATCAGAGCACAAAAATGATTATAGCAGGATGAAACAATTTAAATTTAATTTATAAAGTATAAAGTTGATACGTAAAATATAATTTTCAAATTAAATTGTTGAATTTTTTATTTGGAACAGGAGTTTTTGCTAACTATATAATAGTGTATTTATAATTTGATAATAAGAATTAAAAATTCAATACATGATTCTAATTAATTAACAATTAACGTTTGACCCCTAGAGCTAGATTTTTTGGTAGCTTCATTGATCTATTATGTGTTGGTTTTCTTCATTAGAAACTACCAACTCATTTTAATAATAAAATACAATATTTGTCAAAGAGTTTTAAATATGCACAAGTGATTTAGAATTTGATCAAGTTGTAACTAAAGGATGCAGATAATTGCATATTTTTTTATTTTCTTTTTCCAAGAAATAATTAAAAATAATTTAAATTGAAAAAATTCAAATTTAAAATAATTGATTTCTGAATATTCTGCATTATAGAGCCATTATGGTGCTTACACAAAATTGGTGAAAACTAGCTGAACATGCTCTATTTTCGGCATCTTGAAGTTGATGATCAATTTAAAATATTATTTCAATTCAAACAGTTTATTTTTAGATATTTCAATTAATCTTAAATTTAATTTAAAATTTTTTTAATTTTTATGTAAATTTATTGATAATAAATAAATTAATAGTTGTCTAATTTTTTGTAATTATCAAATAAATTAAATAGGCAAAAAAATACATTTAATATTTGATTCCATTTAGTAAACTTTGTAAGTAAAGAATTTTAAAACAAGTTTCTTAATTTTAAATTAATTATTTTTTTCTTCCAATAAAGTAAAATCCTGTTTCGTTGAAATTTCTTTTAATTTGTTCATATGTTTTTCCTTCAAATTTATGTAAAGTTTCGAACTGGTCTAAAAAATGTTCTAAAAATTGCCTTGTTACTCTAATTGGATGATATGAATTTCCGGGTCCTTTTAAAACTTTAAATTAGAAAACATAATAAATATTTTTACTTTTTCTTACCAAGAACAGCATCACCTTCATGTGGATATCCAAAATATCTATCATGGTATATAAGAATACCACCTGACTTCAAAGAATTATAAATATTATTGTAGAATTTAAAAGCATCCCATACATGCTCAACTACATTTATCGCCAATACTGAATCAAATTTTTCATAAAACGCTTTATCATTTAATTTCTCGGCCCCAAAGAAAAGAATGTTAACAGGTCTTCCTAGTAAAGTTCTGCTTTTATAGGTACAACCATGGGTATTTTCCATATAAAATTTGGCGCCAGGATCCAACAGAGTTATGCTTTTGAATTTTCTATCTATTATAAATTGGGTTTGTGTATAAGGCCCACAGCCTATTTCAATGTAATCTCCTAAATCTTTAGGAAGACTTCTATAATTGTAAAATCCATCAATATGTTCTTTTCCACGGTCATTGTTGCTTCGAGATACTTTCCAAACATTATTTTCATTCTTTTGTACAATTTTCCAGAGTGAAATAGGTATTTGTGCAACACCTGAGGATTCATTCCAAAAGCATAAATAAGCACATTTGCTTATTCGGTTTTGTGAAATTTAGTACAAAATGGCAAAAAGAACAGAAAAAAGTGTAAAAAAATTGAATAACTTTTTTTTTAAAGTTTTATACCTAATTCTGTAAATGCAGAATGGTGCAACATTCAAAGTTGCATCAAATATCTATGTCTGCTAATTTTGCAGAGTTCAGCAGAAATTAAATTTCAATATAATCGAGTGTAGTGCATTTTGCAGAGATTTTGCACATCATTAGCAGACTTTTACAGTTGATGTAACTTTGAAAGTTGTACCATTCAGACATTTTAATGAACAATGAATTCAAATTTGGCTCATCATGTAAATACTATCATGGCTACCAAGTCCGTTTGGAAGATTTCCATTCATATTTGTAACCTTGCTATGAGAAAAAATACCTGTCTGAGCCAAGTGGTAAAAATTATTTTAAAATTAAATTAAGTCACATAACGAAATTAATTTTGTGTCTTGCCAAATCCGAAGACCTGTGGCATCTAGCTGAGGTGGAGTCTTTCGACGAGCATTTAATCTTCCCGTTGAGGTCATTGTCTCCGACTCAGTAAATCGATTCTATTTAATTATATATATATTTTTTTTTAATGTATTTTATATATTTTAATATAAGACTGTTTTGTTCAGTTATAAAAATAAAATTCAAAACTAAAGTTTAATTTAAAATCTAATTTGTTTAAAATTTTCATCTAGAAAAATTAAAAAAAAATTATCTAAGAAATAATTTATAGCTTTTGGTGTGGTCAATTTTATTTGTGTAAAAATCACCAACTTTATAGAAAGCCAAAGCAGTGGTTTGATTATCTTTGTTTACAAAAACATTAAGCGCACCTGGCTTGTCCACTTTGAACTCTTTTTCATACATATTGGACGAAATTCTGTCAAGATCAATGAATCTGCCCTCTGCATTGCACAACCTTATTGAGTCAGCATTGGCAAAGTAGTATCTGAATCTGTAAACCTGGTTTAGTTTCAAGTAGTAATCAAGTGGACCAAATATGTAATAATCCTCGCTTCTGGCATCAATCCTGACCATTTCGTTCATCATCTCATTGCATGGTGTAGTTTTTAATACTAAAAATTTGACCAACTCAGTATAGTTCGTTCCGTCATTACTGTACAGAAATTTGACCAAAGATCTTCTAGAATTTGGCAAAACCGAAAAAACCACAAGTTTTGATTTTTTTACTTGAGTTTGGCCTATCTCAGTCACATCAACTTGTTTGGACTCGTCCAGATTTTTCAGCACACCAATTATGCTTGATGACATTGGTGCCTTGAATTCAATGTTCAGATAACTAAGATCACAATTGAGCACTAAATTTTGATGTGACGTCAAATCTATGTTGCAATCAAATCTCATATTATATTTTGGTAAATTGGTTGGAAATTGATCATTTACGAAAACTAATGAATATTTGCTCAAGTTGATCACAGTTTTTTCTCTCCTATTTACCAATCTTAAAGTATGTTGATGATCTTGTATTTTTTCAACAAAAAAAATAACACAATATTTGAATGGAATGGAATTTTCTTTCTGTACCAAAGTGATATTATTGAGCCGACTGCCATTTTGGTCATCAAGTATGGCATCCAAATTAACTGATTGATTGCAAGTAAACTCAATAAAAAATGGATTTGAGTAACAGTTGACAATTGAATTGGGAAAATTTTTGCTCTTTAATCCAAGAATATGGTACTCCAATAAGTTAGCATGCATTTGTTCAAATTGCTGTAAGTCAGACTTTTCATGAATGTAAAATTCTTCGCTAAAATGAGTCTCGAGGAAAATATTTGGCGGTACCATAAACCAATAGTCAGAATGAACAGAACTTTTCTGTTTTGTAGCAGCCCATACCACATCTACATAGTACCATAAGTCATTGTACAAAAAAACATTCCAAGCATGGTTTTTTTCACTAAATCTATGTCCACTTTGGATATTGTCATCTTTAGCGTATCCTTCAATGACCATACATTCAATTCTTAGCTCATGGCAATACTTTGCAAATTCCCTTGCCAGCTGTACAGATTGGTCAAAATTGAAGTTTTTTGTAATTTTTTTATCTCTTATCAGACATTTAAAAATTAGATAAGCTTTTTCGACTACTGTCTCAGCTGATGAAGGCTTTAGATGCTCCGTGAGTGAATTAAAATCACTCAAGGATTTTCTTTTCAAAAGATCTTGTAAAGAAGAGTTTTTTTCCAAGTTCTTATGAAGTTCAATCCATTGCTGTCTTTCTTGCTCGGCGTCAGGTCTTTTTCTTTTTTCAATAGGACCCGGGGTAGGCTCAGGTTCAGGTTCAGGTTCAATAGAAGGAGATCGAGCTCTACAAAACTTCCAATAAATGAGCAAAGCTAGAATCAAGATTAACACCAGTGCTCCTACTCCAATACCAATGTAGACAATCAAAGATAAACCAGATGATTCAGGAGATAAATTTGTTGATTCTGTCACCGATTTCCAAATTCTGGTAAAGACCAATTCTGAATGAAAAAATGATAATGATTTGGCATAGATTGGATGGCTTGTCGCTTGATTTGAAGAAAATATCAAAAATGTCATGCAGAAAATTAAAATCATTTTAATTTCTATTTTCAAATCTTTGTCAAAAATTTAGATTAAAAAACGCTAAACTTTAGCTAAACAAATTATAAATTAAAAATTTATCTTAAAGTAAGTTCGAGATTCTAAATTTTAAATTAGCTCTATTATCTTATATTTTCAAATCACTTTTAAATTTGCGTAGTATATTCTGGTATCAGTCTTATCTTCGAAATTGTCATAGATACCTTTTTCATTTATAATAAAAAAGGTAGATTAATCAAAAAGAGTTTTATTCCCTTTTAATAATTGCCTTGGATAAAATTTAACTTCAAAAATTTAAGATTTAGTTATCTAAACGAAAATAATTTAAAATTTAAAATAATTGATTTCTGAATATTCTGCATTATAGAGCCATTATGGTGCTTACACAAAATTGGTGAAAACTAGCTGAACATGCTCTATTTTCGGCATCTTGAAGTTGATGATCAATTCAAACAGTTTATTTTTAGATATTTCAATTAACCTTTAATTAAATTTAAAAATTTTTTAATCAAAAACGCTTTATTATATTTGAAAAATAAATAAATTAATAAAAATAATTTCTCAACTAATTGATAATTGATTAATATGTTTCTTAAAAATTTCTTTAATAAATAAATAGTTATAGTTGTCTAATTTTTTGTAATTATCAAATAAATTAAATAGGCAAAAAAATACATTTAATATTTGATTTCATAACTTTGTAAACTTTGTAAGTAAAAAATTTTAAAGCAAGTTTCTTAATTTAAATTAATTATTTTTTTCTTCTAATAAAGTAAAATCCCGTTTCGTTAAAATTTCTTTTAATTTGTTCATATGTTTTTCCTTCAAATTTATGTAAAGTTTCAAACTCTAGCTTCTGGTGTGGTCAATATTATTTGTGTAAAAATCACCAACTTGATAGAATGCCAAAGCAGTGGTTTGATTATCTTTGTTTACAAAAACATTAATTATTAAACTTTTGGATTTTTCTACTCAAGACTTATAAATTGCTTTGTGATCAAGAGATCACAACACATTCACAACATTTAAGCATTCAATTTTCAATAATATAAATCTAATTTTCAAAGATTTTGAAAAAAAATTCAAATAATTTAATTTAATTATCTTAATTCCTACTTAAGTACTGTTTTTATTTACTTTTACTTCCAGCTTCAATATACTAAAACTATTAGAAAAAATATTATGCATCATTTAGTCTATTGTAGATAATTATAATGGATTATTATTAAATGGGCGTTTATATTAAATATTTGGGTGAAAAAATAAACATTTGTTGTTGTCAAATTTATAGATTAAAAAACAAATACTTGATTCATAAAATATTATTGTCAAGTATTATAAAATGTATGGTATTGAATGTTATAAAAATTATTAAAAAATTGTTTTCTAATAAATTCTTTTTTTGTAAGGGCAGGTCTGCCTTTCTTTCTTTTTTGTCCGATTGGTACTGATTTGATGATTAATGAAGGACTGGCTTTTTGAAATCTAAAAGCCATACCAACAACATGCTCGAATGTATACTTTCTAAGAAAACTAGTACAAGTGCATTTAGCCTGTTTCCGATCTTGACAATTGTCTCTATACCATGTATTAAATGACTTCACAAAATGATCAAGGTTTCCCTAGTAAAGTTCTGTTTTTATAGGTACAACCATGGGTATTTTCCATATAAAATTTGGCACCAGGATCCAACAGAGTAATGCTTTTAAAATTTCTATCTATTATAAATTGGGTTTGTGTATAAGGCCCACTGCCTATTTCAATGTAATCTCCTAAATCTTTAGGAAGACTTCTATAATTGTAAAATCCATCAATATGTTCTTTTCCACGGTCATTGTTGCTTCGAGATACTTTCCAAATATTATTTTCATTCTTTTGGACAATTTTCCATAGTGAAATAGGTATTTGTGCTACACCTGAGGATTCATGCCAAAAGCATAAATAAGCACATTTGCTTATTCCTTTCTCCAGATCATCATTTGGACAATTTTTCCCTGAACTTAATAATGAAAATGGTATATTTTCGTTGTAAGTTTCTTCTAGATGCAAGTTTGGACAATCATCTGTATACCATGGATTTGAAACTTGCATTTTGATTTCACAATTTTGACCAGTATAACCAGGAAAACAGAAACGTTTGTTAAAGAAACAATTTAAATTTCGATAAGATTCATAGCAATTTTCTGAATTCTGGTTTATTTTTATTAATTTTGTCGTTGAAATAAATAAGGAATTATTTAGAAGAATTAAACTAAAAACCAAAACCAAAACTGTTCATTTTCAGAACAGTCAAGAAAACAGTCGAAAATGTTAAAGGAGTCGAATACGAGCCTGATACATTGATAGCAGACAATGCACCTGAAATAACAAATGGTTTTAAAGATGTTTTTAGTTTGAAAAAGGTAATTTTCGTAATTTTTAAATAATTCTTATAATTATATTAATCAATTTTTTTTAGCCTGTGAATTGCTCGGCACATGTTATACGCAATATTGATAGTGAATTAAATCGTATCGAATTGACATTAAGACAAAAAATTCGACGAGATATTTTGGCTATTCAAGTTGTTGACTCAAAAGAGAAGTTTGACAAATCAATTCAACTGTTTCAAGAAAAGTGGAAGGCAATCAATGATCAGAAAGTTACAGAATTTTTGGAATATTTTACCAGACAATGGTGCGTTGAAGGTAGAAACGGATGGCTTGAAGGTTATTTAACAGGAAAGCCAAGTACAAGTAATGGTCTAGAGTCATCTCATCGTGCTATAAAAGATTATCAAAACGGCCGTTTACGCAAGAGATTCCCGTTAAAGCAATGCCTACAAGAAATGTTCAACTTAGTGTCTAAATGGTCAAAAAAGCACTCAAAAGTCTCTGTAATTGAATCAGTCGGTGAAATGACTGAAGTCGAAAACTCGAATTATTTGGAATTCTATGCTAAGCCAGTAATAACAACACAGGATTGGACAGATGCTTACAAGTGGCAACGGCTAGATAAACGAGTTTTGAAAATTGAGGGCAAATATTATATTCCATCAAAAGAGCAATTAACAATGGAAAACTCTGAAGCAAAGCGTTACGCCAGTCAAAGTTTTGAGACAATATCTAAATTCGATGATTTTATTGATTTTATCAATTCATTCCATGTAGTAAATATCAACCAAGAAGAATGGGAATTGAGTAGATGCAATTGCGCTGGATGGTTAAAAAACTACAAATGTGATCATGTGATTGCCATAAGCTCTCGATTAAGTAAGTATTTAAAATTTTTTTTTAATATTAATATCTAATTTTTTTTATTTAAGAACTCTGTAACTTCAAAGATATAGCGATGAACATTCCTCTTGAAAGAAAAAGACGTGCAGGTCGTCCGAAGCTTACAGCAAAAGCATTGACAAAACAGCCAAATGAAACTCAAGCAATCAATGAAATAGGCATCAGTAGTTGCGAAGATTCTGAAACAGAAGAGATAGCCGAGCCATTAGCAAAAAAAAGTAGAGTTGAAGTTATTGAAAAATTACCGAAAAATAAGCGCGGATCAAAAAACCAGCCGGATCAAAAAACAAAAAAAAAATAAATTAAGTATTTTTTTTGTATTTAAAAAATATATTTTGATTATATTTTTATTTTTTTGTTCTAATTAGTTAATTTGTGTTACTTTTTCCTAAAAAATGATTTTAAATAAATAAATAAATTTGTTCTAAATTCAGTATTATAGTTTTTTTTTTGCATAAAATAAACACAGGTAATAATTATATGCCATAAAAAAGGAATTATTTAGAAGAATTAAACTAAAAACCAAAACCAAAAAAACAATAAAAAAATAAACAAACTTATTATTTCGCATTTTTATAATTACTAATTAGAATTAAAATAAAAATTAAAGTAAATGAATTTATAGTAAATTTTCGTAATGAGTCAATAGTTTTTAAAGAAAAAGATGAAATTTAAAAATTTAAATTTATACTTTTTTAGGAAAATTTTGATAAAATTTTATGTTTGTTTATTCGCTTGTTTCATTTTTTAAATATTTAACTATTTATAATCAATCAAGCAATTTTTTGGAAAAATCTTTATTTCCTTTTTATTTTAACAATTTTTTCATCATTAATTTAGACTTCTTCATAAGGTAAAAACAATTTTATTTTTAATTCTATACCATATTTACCACAAATTTGTTGTATATATGACATATTAGACTTAAAAGAGTCATGAAACTTATCCGCCATAGATTGTTGTTTGGTGCCTCTAGTCTGTTTTATAAATTTAGGACGAAAAAAGGAAAAACGAGAAATTACCAAGAAAACGTGGAAGATCAGCAGTATATAAAAACAAAAAATAAAGTATTTTTTTTTGTTAATAAATAAAATTCGGTTTGGTTTTTATTTTTAGTTAAGATTAAAAATTTCATATTTTTTTGGCAGCTTAATTTTTCTAAAATTATTCTTTTAAAAATAAATAATAAAAAAAGTGCTGAGAAAATAACTTATTTTTAATTGCTAAATTTTATTATTATTGATCACTAAAAATTGCACTAAATTAATATTTATCACTTATTTTTTCTAACAAATGTTTGTTTTCACAAAAAGCTTATAAAATTGGAAAAAATTATTTATTTAATAAAAATGTTTAAAATAATCACTGCAATTTTGCTATCTTGTTTTCTGATTGTGGCTAAAAGCCAAACGACTAATTACGACAATTTTCAATTAGTCGAAATTCGCCTAGAGACAGATGACCAAGTCAAATTGGTACATGATTTAGAGGACAACGATTCTGAAGTAATATAACTAAAGTTCTAAATCTTTATAATATTAAAATTAAATTAAGTTTGATATATGGAATATAGCAAAAAAAGATTTAAAGGTTGCGATTGTTCTTCTTTCACCAAAGGCTTTTGCCAAATACACTAAACTTTTTGACAATTTAAGTATTAAATACCAAATTGTCGAGAACAATATCCAAAAGTACTTTTTGAAATTTTTTTTTCTAATTTAATATTTTGTGATAAGTAAAATAAACGAGCAAGCGAGATCCATGGTACGGTCAAAAAATGACCGAAGCATTTTGCTCAAATATGCCAGATACACTGAAGTATTTAGGGAAGAAAAAATTTTGTCTTTAATTCTTTTTAGATTTTAAGTTTTATTGATAGCACTGTAGCTGCTAATTCAGATATTGCTAGTTCCTACATTTATGGAAAGACTCACGAGAACCGTAACCTAAAAGCCATTGTCTTAAAGACCTCTACAGCTACCAGAAGTATTTGGATTGATTGTGGTATACATGCAGTAAGTTTTTAGTCAATGTGACACACAGGGTTAAGAAAATATAAATTATGTTTAAGAGAGAATGGGTCTCACCGGCATCATGTGTATACTTAATTGATAGAGTAAAATGAAAAGAAATTATAGGCCAAAATTAAAAAAATTTTATGATCAAATCTTGGTCATCATTTTACTAAAAATTATTATTAAAATTATCTTTCAAAAAAAAGTTTTTAGTACAGAATAGAATATATTTGGTAATGGTAAACATGGTTTGGTTAGAAATATACCATTTAATTTTTAAAACAATTTTTAAAGGAAATAATTTTTGACAATATGACCATGAAATTTAATTTAATTGCCAAATTTAAATTTTAGTTTTAATATGATTGTTTTATAGTTTATTAATGAATACAGATCGGGTGATCCTAAAACAGTTGCTATAATGAACAAGTTCGAGATACATGTCACACCATTACTTAATCCGGATGGCTATGAATATTCACACACAACGGTAGTTTTAATTAATTAACTATTTTTTCATAATTCAGTGGTTTGTATAGTCAAGATTGTGGAGAAAGAATAAGTCTCCAAATCAAATTTGTACCTGTGTAGACAATGTTTGTAGCTGCATTGATCAACAGTTTAGTAGTTGTCTAGGCACTGATTTGAACAGAAACTTTCCATTTAGATGGCTGGTAATATATTCAAAGTTTTACCACTTATTATTTTATATTTTTTCTAACCTATGATCTTTTGAAAAAGTGTCTTTTTCATAATTAATTTTTGCAACTTATTATTATTTGTATTTTAAATATTTAAGAAATTCTCAGGTTACTCAGAAAAGAAATTAGTTCTTCTTTTCAGCCTAGCGATTGGGTTTGTGAAGTTCCTCTCAATTCGATCCTTCCAATTCAGAAAAACTTGAATGATTTAGTTCTTTAAATGCTTGATTTTTAGGCAACTTGGTACAAAAATATATTTCTGCACAAACTCTGTAGAGTAATTGCACAATAGACTAGAATACTTTTTGATTGTGTGCAAAATGCAGAAAATTGCACAGTTATTTGCATTTTATTGTATTAAGCAAATTTGCTTAAAATTAATTATTACTTAAGATAAAAAAGTTTAGAATTGAAACGATCAGATGGAAAGGAACTTCACAACCCCCAGCAATTGAAGGTTAAAAATGTCAAGATATGATCATAGAAAAGTAGGAAATTAATAAGTAGATAACTTTTGATAGAATTTAAAAGACCTGGAATATTTTTTAACAAAATTTAAGTTTTTTTGGTCATTAATTAGATATTTAACATGATGTATCTTTTGTTTTATATTTTCTGTGATCTACTCGTTTTTCAGAAATTTATCTAATACCATGTCAGTTTTTATGGATAGTGATCTTCATCTTGAGTAAAAAGAATTTGAAATTCCTCAAAATTCTGTTTTTTTTGTAAATTATTAATGATTTTAGAGTACAATAATTTTTTTATTTTTATTAAAATAGTAGTTTTGGGAGGACTTCGGGCAGTTTAGAATGGTCGTTAACCTCCCTTTCAGCCCCATGATAGATAGTTTTGATAAAAAATTTCAAAAAAATTTAAGAGTACAATAAAATTATTTATTACAAAAATTACAAATAAGATAAAGATTTTTGTTCATCAAAGCAAACTATAGACTATAGATTGATAAATCAAAATTTACCAAAATACATCTAAAAAACTACTGCAACATAGTTCAATTCAACATACTTTATTGCATCTTTTTTTTCTAAATTAGTAGTAGAAGTAGTAATTACTGCAACCTGGAGCTAGTCCAAGCAAAGCTATAATGAGCTATAACAGTCGATTCATTGTGCTTCGACATCCAAACGTCAATCTTAGCTTTAAAGCTAATTTCTTCTGGCAACTTATTCCAAACATAAACAACTCTGTTTGTAAAATAATTAAATCGATGACTACAATTCTTTACTCTTTCTCGCTCCAAGTTCTTGGAGTTTCTTCTAAGATTATGCCTTTTGCTCTCAGGCCTAGTGTTTAAGCTATAGTTTAAACCATTTCTGATATTAACAATCTCCATATTTTTTACTAGTTTGAACATTTGGATTAGATCTCCACGTATCCTTCTTGTTCTAAGATTTGATAATTTCATTCTTGATAGCCGTTGTGGATAATCCAAATCTGCAAATTCAGGTACTAACCTCGTCGGCCTACGCTGCACTTTTTCGATCTCATTTATGTCTTTTTCTAAGAAAGGACACCATTAGCTGATGGCATAATCCAAATAAGGCTTGACAAGTGAACAGTATAGTAGTCTTGCTATTTTTTTGTGTTCATCTTGCCAATGTAAAACTTTGCACTTGTAAATATTCAGTGATGTTGACCAGTCTCTTGACCATCTACATATGTTGTCTAAATTGGATTGTAGACTAAGGATCGAGCTGAAACTCTTGATTACCGATATAATTTTTGTATTATCTGCATTAGCTTCACATTCATTAAAATAAAACCTTTATTTTCTTTTTTTATACAAACAAAATCAATAATCAATTTAAGTCTTATAAATGCTTTACTTTTTGTATTTTCATCTATATCAGAATTTTTTTTTACTATGTTGCAGTATTTTTTTAGAAATAATTTATTTTTGTAAATTTTGATTTATCAAAATAGGAAAAATTTTAATTCTGTTTGTTTTTGTAATTCACAATACCATATTTTTTGAATAAAAATATTTTTTTGTATATTAGGAATTTAAGCTTAGAAAAAAGTAAAATTATCAAAAAAATAGTAAAATTATTTTATAAAATTGAAATTAAAACAACAATGTGTTAAATAGCGTAAAAAAAGTTTTTTAGCTTCAGACTAACCAATCTAAACACTAAATAATAAGTAAAACCAGACATACAAAATTAAATTTTACATTTTAATATGATCATAAACTTCAATATGCCTAAAATGGGATCTTTAATTTTTAGACAGGTGGAAGTAGCTCAAACCCTTGCTCAGAGGTCTACGCTGGTAATTCTGCCGGCTCAGAAAAAGAAACACAAGCAGTTATAAAAGCTATTCGGGATAAATCGGGACAATGGGACGCTTTCATTTCGGTCCACTCATATGGTTGCTGGTGGTAAAAAATAGAGAAACTTATTTTTAGTGAAAAATAATTTTCTTAATGGAAGGTTAACTCAATGGGGCCATTCTCCCTTAGAGGTACCTGATGATAACGATGACATTATTTCCAAAGCAAAAATAGGTGCTGAAGAAATTAAAAGATTTAATGGTATTAGGAAAAAAATTTATTACTTTTTTTAAAAATTTTTAAAAAGGTTCCGATTTTATTGTTGGATCATCTTCCCAACTATTATGTAATTTAAACCAATATCCTTTTAATATTACTTTTTAAATTTTTTTTAGATGTCAATACTGGAAATTCAGGCGATTGGTAAAATATTGTATTTTTATAAGAATTTTTATTAAATTTCAATATCAAATAGGGCTAAAGGCGATGAAAACATTAAGTATAGTTATGTGATTGAATTGAGACCAGGTCCAGGTACTTCTGACTATTATTATGGATTTACTTTGCCAGAGGATAGAATGGTCTATGTGGCTCCAGAAAATTTTCTAGGAATTAAAGCTTTTTTATCAGCTATAGTTTAAATTTTTATTTTCTTAATTTTTTAGATTTAAATAATGAATATTATCAATAAAACTTGTAAACTATATGTGTAAATAGAATGTTTTTAAAGAATCATTTAAATTATTAACTGTATAATTGGAATACTTTGGAAAGAATAACTTAATTATATTATGATATTTTTTCATTTGAAGCCTAATATTTTAGCAAAGTAAAATTTTTGATCAAATCAAGCGTCATCAAAAATCATCATTTAAGTCCATTAGGATAAACGAATTTTTGAATAATATTTTGCCTAGATTCTGTTACTGGAAGACTTGTGCAGTATCCCTATAGTTTAGCGAGAGATTAAGACTCAATCGCTCGGATATAAAAGGATATAAAGTTATAAAATAAAAAAATTTATTCTAACTCAATTAGAAACTTATATTCATTTGAAATGAAAAATATTCCTCTTATATATAAATTCAAAAACGCGATGTTTGTCTGTCTGTGCAATCATCTCGGCCATCTAGCGTCGGAGACCGAAGGTCGACGGCGCGTTTCGTTCCTTTCGGTCTCAGGATGTGTGGAAAATTGTCAACTCGCCATGTCGGTGCAATGCGTAGGCTGTAGGGGCGTGGGAAAAAATGACCTAAAAAATGGACTTTTCAATTCCGGGGATATTAAGATGTTTTTGGGGGTTTGTGAGGTCGTAGATTACGAATATGGACTTGGTTTTTGGATTGGGTTTGAGGAAGAGGCGTAAGGGCTGTTTTTAGGCATTTTTTTGGATTAAAACGCGTCTACAAGCCGTGCCTTTCACTGACAAAGCGATTTTATTAAAAAATTTGAATTCTCCTCGAAAAATAAGGAAAAGTGCTTTTGGGGCTATATCGTTGAAAAGCCGAGGCTGTAGGCGCTCTTGACCATTTAAGGCCTAAAAATGTCTCTGTGAAAAAAAGTGGGATTAAAGTGTATTTAGGGGTAATCAAGTGTGCTGATTACGAATATGAACTTGGTTTTTTAAATCGTTGTGAAGGGGAGGCGTGAGGGCTAATTTTTGGCATTTTTTCGCATTAAAACGCGTCTACAAGCCGTGCCATTCACCGACAAAGAGATTTTATGAGAAATTTTGAATTCTTCTCGAAAAATGAGTCAGGAAAAGTGCTTTTTGAGCTATATCGTTGAAGGGCCGAGGCTGTAGGCGCTTACTGGGTAAAAAAAATACTGGGTATAATACTGGGTGAATAAAGGTGGGAATAAAGTGTTTTCTGGGTCAAGCGAGAGTGCTTATTACGAATATGAACTTAATTTTTGGATTCGTTGGGAAGGGCTGGCGTGATGGTTGAATTTACGCTTTTTATGACTTTGATAGAGATGAGAAGACTTGGATGAGAAATATTCAAATTATTTCCGGCTTAAGTGCTTGCAGTCAAAATGCACAGGTGTGATAAAATTCTAAATTTTAAATTTTTAAACAAATTTACCCTAACCCCAATCATGAATTATCATTGAACAATATTTGTTTTTCAAAAATTTTAACAATAAAAAGTAATTTAAGTCATATATAATAACTTTATTTAGTTTAATTATGCCGTTTATCTATATTAAATATGTATAGAATATTTTTTATATTATTAATTAAAATTTTAAAAATTCTTAACAAAAACATTTTAAAATTAATCTTCTTTAAAATTTTTTTTAGATTGTTAGAATCGACTTTTCAATCTATCGTTGATAGACCGACTCCAGCAATTCAATCGTATTAAAAGTATGAAATTATCATTTTATTTTAGTAAATTTTCTTTATATTATTTTAAGATAAGACAATCAACTTACGAATCAACCAAAATCTAAATTTTTCAACTTCGATGGATTACTTTTTCAGTTAGTATAATTTATTGGATGTATTTTTTATAAATTCCTTTCTCTTTTAACCTCTAGAGTTATGGCCTTTAATTTTATTCTAACTTCAAATATCTTGATCTTATTGCCGGAAAAAAATTTTTTTTCTAACCTTATTTAAATTTTCGTCTTTTTCAATTAATTATTAAAGTTTTGCTCGAGAAAAAAATTCTTATTTATTTATTAAATATTTAATTTAAAATAATCTAAATTAAATTATTTGAAAAATTTAAAAAAATAAATTTTATATCTAGGTTAAAATAATTCTTATATTAATTAAAGGCCATTAGAGGGAGATTGGAGTTTATAGCTCTGTAGGTAGGTTTTTCGGGCCTTACGGTAGACCTCATGTATCGAACCGTATGTTTTAAACTTCTTATTAAGTAAATAATTAAATAATATTATATTAAATAGGGCTGCCCACCCAGTAAGCTCCTACGGTGACACAGAGGCGTGGGACCCGATGTGATCATCACCTTGAGGTTGACTTTACGACTCAACTCTCATTGTATGTGTGTTGTCCCGGAAGTCCTTGGCATGTCTATGTCGAAGACTCTTTTGTCTGGCCGACTGTGACCGAGTAGACAAAGACCAAGTGAGTGACCGGGGTCATGCAAGGTTTAGTTGATCAATATAGTCTTTTGAGGCAATAATCGACAGGAACCCATCTTTAATCTCTTTTTTTTTTAAACTTTTTATTTTGTTGAGCAGACACTGAATCGAGATAATGCGTAGAGAGGCAGATGTTACTCTTCTCTGTTACAGCTTTATCTCTTCAAAAATCGGTCTTTGACTGAGATAATATTCGAATGGAGATGACAAATTGAAGTCTTGTGCTCGAAGTTATCTTGATAGGTGTCTGCTCTAGGTACATCAAATGGTTATTAATCGTTTCAGACAAAAGCTTATTCAATATATCCAAGGAAAGTGTCAATTGTTTTTCTTTTATTATTTTAATTTAAGTTAATTGTTTATATGTATTTTTTTTAATGTCATATATATTTTATCTTAATTAATTAAATAAAATTTTCGAAAAAACGCTTTATTTATTTAATTTTAAATAATTTAATGACCGATATAAAAGGACTATTATCTTTATTTTTAGTAAAATTAGTTATACTTAAAGGTTAAAATTTAAAAATTTCAAAATA
>JAESIW010000137.1:526910-552204 GCA_016802295.1 Brachionus rotundiformis
ACTCAACAAACCAAGGATTTCGGACTGGCAATGGTAATAAATACAATGAAAAATGGAAAGTAAAAATTGTCAAGAAATTGTCGAGTTCTCATCCAGTAAAATTGAACGATTTGAGAGTTCAGCAGCATACCAAAAAGAAATATAATCAATCGAGAGACTGGAATTACTGATGATACTGATGATTATCTGATAGAAGAACCTCATTGCTTAATTGGTCGGTTACGGTTTATATTGTGTAATGGAACCAGATTTCGAGGAATTCAATGTATTTGCAATCCAATTAAATGAGGAAGAATAACTGGACCTCAAGAAGGAAATGAGGAATAAGTTTATAGTGATGAGTAAAGACTTCAATAAATAATTTTAACAAATCACGATAAACTCTACATTATCGGTATTTGTAAAATTGTAATGTTTTTATCATTTAAAAAGAGTATTCAGCAATCTATATTATATAAAAAAACTTAATTTAGAAAAAAAATTCTTGGCGAAGCCGCTAGGACCTGTATAAAATCCTAAGATTTTAGTTTAAAAGAGCTAGTTACTTATATATATTCAAAATTTAAACAAACTGATTACATATTATATATTTAAATTTTACCGTGTCCGTTTTTTATAATTTGCTTTCCCTTTCACTGGTAAACTCCATCATCACGTTGAGTGAGAGGTTTAACTGGTCGTACAATTTGTTTATTATTCGCTCGTCTTTGATTCCTCGCACAAATCGATCCTTGATTAACTCATCTCTAGGTAACGAGTCTTTTTCAAAAGCCTCTCTTGAAAGTTTTTTTAGTTTTTTTAGTGCCCCCATGAATTAAAATAAGTTTTCGTAATCATATTGTTTCCTTTTTACAAAATTACTTTGCAAAAAGTCTGAGAAGTGCTTTGCGTACATCATTATACCCTGCGTTTGGTTTATCTTTCAAAAGGATACTCTATAGTTCTTCAGTTCCTGCATTGGATAATAAGTCAAAGAGGAGACGAACCTTCATGCCGTTAGACAGCGCTTGGTTTTGACACTCGAACATACTTAACCAGCCACGTATATCGTCTTTGCTCTCGAATATCGTTGTTCTCTTGTTTGGTGATTAGGACCACGAGGCAGCATACAATATCCATCGCGAGGTTTTAAACATGAAAACTAATACCTTCCACGCAGTGAAGACCGTGCCAAACAGAAACACTGCCTCGAAAATAAATACTGGCCATGTCGTGTCGAAAGAAAAGTTGTAGTAACTCCGCAAGGTCGTGAACAATCTTTCATAAAGAGATTGACTACTTGGTATTGATTCTGGGGGAGGATTAAATAGGATTTTTTGAGTTATCCTTGAAGCTCAACACAGCTTCTTCTTCATTGTTACTCGCCCAAATGAAGATTGTCCTGCTAACCAAAAATATGAACGCGACGTACAAGGTACGAATCTCTCTGATCATTCTAGCGTTCGGTTAACTGCCATTTAAGGAAAATTTGAACCTAACCAAGTGCTTTTATCGGGCCCCAATGAAAAGAATCGGGTTATAATAAGAGACGCTTTTTTAAATGTGCTCTTATTCTCTTCTTTTAGTTGAAATTAATTTTGCTTTTATATTAAAATTACTAAGGAAAAGAGAAGTAAGTTTTGCTGGCATAACACTTTCAATTTTTAATTAAATTACCCTCGCCTATGAAATAAGGTCAAAGAAGGCCAAACTGTGTCATCCCCATTCAAACCTTTAATGAAAGAGGGTTTTTACTTTCTCCGTAATGTCTCTTAAAAAAAATTTTCATAAATTCTAAATTTTTTTTTAAATTAAATTTTTTTACCCCTTTTTTTTCAGCTATTTCACGAGAAATTGCATAAGCTCTTTGATTTTGAAAATTTTATTTGGCTATGAAACAAATTTTAAAAAAAAGTAAAATAAAATTTTATTACTAAATTTACTTTATTTGAGGTTTGATTCTTTCAAAATTTTGGTATACTGACCACACTGAATCTTTAGCTTATGACTAATCTGACGTTGCGAGTGAGTTTTGGTCAAATTTTTAATTCGTCTTTTTAAAATATGATAAACGATAACTTGTTATCAAAGTGATTTTAAGTCAACAGTTTTCCGAGAATTCTCTTGTGTCTAAGTTCTTAAGAATAAATCCAGATTTACTTTTTATTCAGTTTTACATATAAGTCTTTAGATTTTATATTTTTAATTTCTTCCTGATGACAACTCCACAAATACTAAAATATCTCTTAAAAATTAAGAAGACGCTGGAATTGAAAACATTTTTTTCGTTACTTAGCCCAAAATAGGGAGCGTGGAAGAATTTGTTCTCCAAAATTCTTTGGTTGATTTTTGAAGCTCTCTTTGATGTCTATTTAGATCCAAAAAGATTTGGTTTCATGGCTAATTTTTTCAATGTTGGTAAGTCGAGTTCTATCGGCATTAGTCTCGTGGGCTCTTGAATTAATAAACGCCCTAAAGAACTGGTTTTCTCTATTTTCGTTAATCCTTGCTTGCAAGGAACGATCAGCTTCGGAATCTTACGTTTGAGAATTCAAAACCGGATCATCATCAAGAAAAATTAGGACTGTTTGAGTAAATGAGTCTATGGCTTTTTCTTTATTTTGCCGAGCGTAATCTTGATTAAACCAAAGATCTAATTTTGAGGTATTGAATAAAGCTGCTAACACATAAATTTTGGATTCCAAATGGAAATTTAAACGATTTTTAATCGATTTAAGAATCTCTTCTATTAGTTTCTTTCCATCTCCAATTTCTTGATTCGGATCATAGGTTGCATGTAAAAACACGATAAGGGTGGCATCCTCTATATTCCAATCTGTTTTTTGTGATAGCAATGAAAACATGCACAAACGGTGCAATATTTTTAGAATAGTACAATTTTTTTTTTACTTATTGGGCTTTGATTGTCTTGATTGAAGGAATTTTTTACGAAAGCATTGAAAAATGAAGCTAGCGTCAGGTATGTTGAGGACCACCTGGTTCCATTATCGCATCTCTTTTGCTTTTTTGACAATAAAATTGTAAGACAAAATTGTCGTCTAACTCAACTTGATAAATTTGATAGCCTTGTAAGAATGTCAACGAAATTTCAAACTGATTTTATTGCAGATCGAACGGCCATATTAGGTTTGTGTCTAGCATATATGTACCTTGGTACATTATTGGTTCCTAATTAAACAACATTTCCAACTTCTAAATCCATAACACTTCTTGCTTCGGGATCAATAGATCAATTTCCCTATCGACGTCATTAATGTTGTGAATAAGTTCATCCTGAATATTGTTCCTGGTGTCCTCGGGTCTCCCCCAATAGGTGACCAAGCGGTCACGAAATATGTAACCAATTCAATTTCTCTCATTTGGTGACCAACAGTGGTCACGTATATTTGACCATGGAAATAGGTGACCAATATTTTGAAGACAACGATCACGTAATGAGTACATAGGTCACCAAACGAATATCAAGGGTCACATGAATTTAATAAAATATTATTACAAAATTTAAGAAAACATAAAAATTAATTTTTTTTATTTTATTTAAACATTGAAAATACATTTTTATAAACATTGATTTGCTTCGATTTTCATAATAAATTTAATTAAAAAAATTTTTTTTTTTTTTTTTAAATTTAAGTGGTCACGAAATGATGTCGATGGTCACATAATTAGTCACATAAACTACATGTTGGTCACCTAAATAATTTAATTTTAAAATTTATTTAAATATTGGTCACCTATTTCCATGGTCAAATATACGTGACCACTGTTGGTCACCAAATGAGAGAAATTGAATTGGTCACATATTTCGTGACCGCTTGGTCACCTATTGAGGGAGACCCGTGTCCTCTTCAAAAGATCTTTAATTTCACCTTCACCATTAAAATCTTCATTATCATTATCATCATTTTTTAAAAATCAGCTTGTTCAATATTTATGTCGAATAAATTTTTGTCATTTTGTCTTACAAGTCTAACTAGATAAGAAGCAGAGTCACACACAACTCCTGTAATTTTTTTCTTATCAAGATCAAAATGGTTAATCACTTTTCCTACCCCCTCTTTAATGATCCATTTGTTAATTTCTACCATTCCAATAACTCGTAAATCTTTTCTGTAATAAAAATATGTAATTGAAACACACAAAACAGTATCTTAGACTCAAGATAAGGGTTTTTTGAATAGTTGATTATTTGAATTAAAAATTGTGTTGGGCTATTAAACTTTCTGTAAAACTAATTTAGAAGAAAACATATTTACCATATTAGGTCATTACGTATGATTCTGGGTCTTCAACTGAAGATAAAGAAGTTTGAGTACTTGTATCTTATTTTTCAGCAATCGAAGGCACGGAGGATGATATTCGGGTATTACGAAATTTTGAACTCTTTCGGTCTGATTCGAATTAGTAGCTAAATCATTTGTTGCAATTAGTTGTCAGCATTGGTTTCATGTCAAAATTCCTGGTTGATTTTGCACCGAATCTATTTCAAAAGAAGAAGAATTATTAATTGTGTTTCCTATATATCTAAAAAACAAATATCGAACAAGGAGTAAAATTTACACAGAAATACTTAAATAACCATTTTTGATTAATAATTTTAAAAAAATATGTTCAAATTTGAGTCCAGAGTGTAAGTGTAACACTCATACTCACACTAAACATTTGGGGATTTAATACTATTAATGTATGCCCAAAAAAAGCTAAAACAATTTCAATCGGTCAAAAACGCAAAAAAGGCAGACTAAAAAAACAAAAGGCAGCTTTTAGTAGGTAATAAAAAAATAGATTTGCTTTATTCTTTAGATAAAGCAAATAAAATTTAATTAAACTAAGACTAATTAATTCTTCTTCTTTACTTTTAATTACTTGCACGTTTTCGTTTTTTAAAGCCCATGTTTAACAGTTCGTGAATTTTCTCTCTTGTCTCTTTTGGCAACGATTTTTCGAATGCATTTGGGCCATCTGAGTGTTGATGTTGATCGTTCGAGACGTAAGCTGATGTTATATTGGTATCGGCAAAAATATCTCTGGTAGGATCCTCAGTGCTTGAATCGGAATACTCGCTACTAAAAGATAAAAAGTTTCATTTGGGGTCATTTTTAGTTAAATATAGATTCAAAGTAATTTAAGAAAGCAATTTATATTATCAATAAATATTTAATTAAAAACTCGAGTTCAAAATTGTATTATCTAGTGTCAAATTTATCTGATGAATTAATCTCAATTTATATTGATTAAATTTTATTTATAGGAGCTAATTTTTTTATCTAGTAAATAAATTCATTATAAAGTAAAAATAAAAATTTTTATCTAGTAGATTCATCATTTTATCCAGTATCAATTAATATTTTGCGATCAAATGTGTTCAGTTAATAATAATCTAAAATCATCTATCACTATGTGTATCTTAAGTGATGAGTTTATAATCGAGGAAATTCTATTTTATAAAATGCTTTCTGTTTCAACATGAAGATATCTTGTATGTTTCAAACTTTTCGTTCTCTCATATTTCTAGATAAAATTTAAAAATATATCTTCCTTTGGGTTAAAAGTAGCACTAAAATTTTCGAATTTTCAATCTGTTGATTAATAAACAAAAGAATAAATTAAACTTTATTTATTTCTTAATGAAATCTATAGGCTTAAAATCCTTTAAAAACTTAATTTGATTTTAAATCTTCTCATAATTAGATTAATTCAAATTCATAACATAAGCAAATTTATACCTAATTTAACAATTAACTTGAAAAAAACTACTTCAAGTAATATTTTCGTTTTGAAATATTGACTTTAGTAGCTCTTAGTCATTTTTTGCTATTTAGTTTAAAAGTTATTATTTTAGTATAACTAGTAAAAATTATTTTTTTAGTTTAAAAGCTTAGATAAAATTAAATAAATAAGTAAAATGCATAATGGAATAAAGATATACTTCGAGTGGAGTAGATTTTTATGGGCGATTAAAATAAATGTGAATCTTCAATAAATACATGAAATTTTTTATTTTGAATTATTTTTTTTGTTTTCTTTAAAGAATATCCAGATAAGAAATCTGCTTTGGTTGCTTTAAATAAAGATTTTTTACAAGATTGTTCTTGGGCAAAACTTTCAAAAAACAAGGCTGATGACTTGACAGTTCAATGTTATTATTGTTGCAGCGCAGGTAGATTTGTTTGTCTAGTGCGCCTAAAAATAGTCCCAGACCCGTCTTTAATGAAAATTTCTATATATATCTCAATGCATCAAATCGATCGGGACGGTTAAATAATAACAGCATTGCGTATATTCCTCACAATGAAGTTGATATCTCTAGGAGAAGTTTTAAATTTTAAACTAAATTTTAAATTTCTCATATATAAAATTAATTTTCACATAAGTAGAAATGTTAGCAACCGAACTTACATACAAATTGGTTTAGAATGGTTGTAAAGTTCTACTAGTTGGGACAGGCGATAGAAAAAAAAAATTCCATCCATTTGGAATTGCTGTAACAATGTGTGAATAAAATCAAGACTTTGAATTTCTATTTCTCGCTCTCAGAGATAAAAAAGTAATTATTTGATCGTCATATTCAACCAACAGTTTTACTTGCAGATGGAGCTAAAGCTATACGTAATGGCTTGGCAAAAGTTTTAACACTTGAAAAACAGATAATGTGTTGTGCTCATGTCAAGCGAACATTATTATCATATCAAGAATGAAAAAGACAGTCTACAACTTTCAATTACAGAATCAATGTTTGATCACAAAGTCATCCAAAAACAAAAAATGAATCCCAAAACAAAGCAGTTAAAAGCCTGGCCGGGAGAAAGCTACAACACCAACTCAAGCACCCACATTATTACAAAATTAAATTTAACGAAATTTTCTATAAATAACTTTTTCTCAAATTATTATTTTTATGAAATTTCTAAACATCCAAGTAAATTTTTTAAATGTTTTAATATTGTATTTGTTAAAGAATTTTAATGATTATTCAAATTTTTAGCGACCGCCTTATATTTAAATAAACGTCATCGTTGGATTTTAATTTCACGTGTTATAAAAAATTAACCCCAAAAATCACCTCCGAAATTATGAGTCAAAAAGAATAAAGATTGCAGGTTAACCATATCTATCTCGACCTTATAAGTGTTCCAGGATGCACAATTAGAAAGAATATTAAAAGCGAGGATTGCCACATAATGATATGTTACTGTGGATGACTGAAAATGAAAACCATCTACGACGGAACTAATCGATCAGATTAATTTTGTCAAAATTCCCGATCCCGAGTTTGATCGTGATTTCAATCAACTGGTAATACCAAACAAATACTAATATGCCCTAGAACATGCTTGCCCAACAGTTCATGCATGTAAGAATTCATGTAAACAATGAAAGAGAACGGCAATTGTTAGAAGTCATGTGCTGGACAATAGAATAACCCATCGATGCTAGAAAGTTCCAGTGCCAGATAAATAAGGAATATATTGGAAACTTGAGTTCAATGAAATACATTTTCAATTTTCTTTGCAAACGGGATTATCGGGTTAATGTTCAAGCACACAAAATAAATTATAATATTCCGTTTGCTAATCGTTGGGTTTTGTTCAAAGAGGTAAACAAATCTAAAATTACCAGAAGAGACTTCATAATCAAACTTGTTGAGGAGCTCTCTGAGACCACTAAAGGTTCAAGGAATTCGCAGGCATCTTAATCTATTAGTCAACCAACGACACCAAAAACTCCGCCTGTTAGTAAAAGTCTTGCATCATTTGATTTGAATGTTGATTCGACTCCATCCAAAAAAATGGACACAAAAAAGGATATAAAAATTGTCAAATTAGGTTTTATAATCAGAATAAAACAAACGTTACCTGTATTTCATGTAAAAACTATTATTGTGGTACATGTTGTAAAGAAAAAAAAAACATAGCTTTATGTCAAAAGTGTTTTGTAGATGGAAAAAAGTTATAAATTAGAGTTTTTTCATTAAAAACTTCATATGACTTAAATAAAATGCATTTTTTTTTCTCCATAATCAAGCTAATATTAATTAGCATTAATAACATTAAATATATTTTATTTTGAAAAAAAAATCGGGTCTATTAGTGTTAAAAAAATCAAACCGTCCCATTGTCCCAATTTATCCTGAATAGCTTTTATAACTGCTTGTACTTCACTCGAATTCCTAGTATAGACTTCCGAGCAAGGGTCTGAGGTACTTCCACCTGTCTAAAAATTAAAGACCCTATTGCATATTAATGAACAGAAACTAGTGCTAAAGAATGTTAAAGCTTTGATTTCCTAAAGATTATTACTAGTTATGATAATGCAATGTGGTGCAACATACAAAATTCTGAGACCAGGCCCAAGTACTTCTGACTTTTATTATGGAATTGCATTGCCAGAGAATCAAATGGCTGTTGAAAATTTTCTAAAATTAAAGCTTTTTTATGAGCTATAGTATAAATTTTTATGATTTAAATAAATAAATATTAAAAACTTAAATTAAATTTAAATATTTTTAATTTCACACGCTATACATGTAGTGTAAATTTAAAAAATAAATAAAAATAAAAACAACCCATTGATAAGATTAATCTTAAAAATTAAAAATTTTAAAATTATTTCTTGTAAAGTCTACTTTGAATTGTTCAATTTAATTTTTTAGTATGTGGTTAAAACAATTTTATTTAGAGACATTAATAAATTAATTTTTGGTAATCAAAGAAGAACATTGTCACAAAAAATTTTAATTAATTAAAAAAAATTTTCCTATTAGGCAGCTTTCACATATTTTATATTAAAATAGATTACAAACTTTGAGCTTTTTAAACAAGTATTTTAATCAGGAACTACCCCTTGCACTCTCGGAAATTTTCAACTTAATGATATCTAGCATTAAAGCTGAAAATTAAGATTCAAAAAAACCTTTAATTTAAACACCTTCCACTCTGATAGCTTGAGAAGGTTTTTTTCGATATACTTGAACATTTTTGAACAATAAACAATAAAGAAGAACGAAGTCAGCACCAATTAATGTATGAATCAGTCAATGTATTAAGAACAAAAGACTAAGATAGTTTGGAAATGTACTAAAAATTAGAAGGATACAAATTTTTCTTATTAAAATGTATAAAATGTTGGTTTTTAGCTATTTTTACTTAAATTTTCTCACTAATTTTTCATTTATTATAATATACAGAATTTTTCAGATATAAAAATTTAGTTTAGCATTCAATTGTATGATTAAAATGTGCTGATGCAATTTACTTTACAATTACTAATTTTTGAGCCTAATCTAATATATTTGATCAAGAACATAAATTAGTAATTAACAGATTAATCAGAATCGATTTTAATTATTAAAAAATAGAACTATTTCGTAATATAAGCTCAAATATTAGAATAATTAAATATTTGAGCAAATTTTTAAAAAAATTAAAAAATCAAATAGTTGAAATTCATTAATTTGTTTTTTACTAAATTTCCTCCAGTGTTTGACATACATGTCTACCTTTAGTTTATCTAGAAAAATTAAAAATAAATATATTTTAGATTATGTTGGATTTTTTTTTACTTAGAAAGAGATTTGAAAACAAATTTTAAAAATAAAATGAATTTTTTAATTATCTTGCTTTTATTCTGTCCTTTAATAAATGCCGATCCAAGATGCCCATTCCAGTCATGCTCGAGCTCATACGATTTATTTGGCTGCACGATTGTATGCGACTCTCTACAATTTCCTTCAGTTGGTCAACTAAACGAGAGAAAAATATCAAAGCTGACCTTGAATAACATCCAGACTATACCAAAAAATGCATTCCAAAGGTTGAACATCACAGAATTGGAGATTAATTGCCAAAACTTAAACTCGATGGATGACGAAGCATTGGCAAATGTTCAGAAATTGGATGTTCTTATTCTCAACAATGTTAACTTGACCATATTTATGGAAAATAATCGAACTAAATTTCTAGAGAACTTGACCAGCATAATATCGATTTCCAATGCCGGATTAAACGATAAAAACTTGTTGTCCTTTTTGGAGAATCTAAAATCTTTGAAAAGTCTTCAGAGTTTAATCTTGAAAAATAATTTGTTCAAAAGATTTGTCTTTGATTTTGATAATATGTTTCCAAATTTGAGATCGCTGACCATATCTCATAACTCAATTGAAACTTGGGAAATAAAAAGCAAAAATTTAACAGAATTAAACTTAGACAATAATCAAATAACAAAATTGGAAAAAGAAATGTTTTCAAATTTGCCACAACTGGAATATTTGTCAATGGCTTCGAACAAAATTACCAAAGTATCCAATGATAGTTTTTCTTCTACCAAATCATTAAAATCTATTGATCTAAGCAACAATTCCATTAGCTTAATTGAACCAAAAAGTTTTTGCGAGCTCCACTCAATGAGAAGATTGAAGTTGTCCGGAAACAATTTAAATCTGGTCAAGCTCCATTGTCTTCAGAATGTCTCATATTTGTATCTATCGAATGTTCAATTTGGCGGTGAAATAGACTTTTTAAAATTGGGGAGTCCACTAGAAGCTATCTTTATTTACCTTTCGGGAAATAAAATTACCAATATCAAGCTTGAAAAAATGCCAAGTCTGAAAAAACTTGACTTGAGCTCGAACAATCTGGCCAATTTAACTTTGGACTCATATCAGACCCTTCCCCAACTGACCCACTTGGACATTCAAAACAACAAGTTTACGGAAAATAGTTTACATGGCTTAAAGTTTCTAACCAGTTTAACTAATTTGTATTTATCTAAAAATTATTTATCAAAAATAAAAGCTGATCTTTTTGTGGAAAATGCAAGGCTGTACCATCTGGAAGTGGATGATAATAATTTAGAAATAGCCGAATTTTCTAATTTAAAAGAATTAAGTTATCTAAGTCTTAAAAATAATAAATTAAGCTCTGTAAGTGATAAGTCATTTTTAGAATTAAGATATCTTGATGAGCTTTATTTGGACTCCAATTTTATCACTACAATTCATCCGAGAGCTTTTAATTCAAATGAATTTCTTAAGGTATTAAGTTTATCAAATAACTTTTTGACCACTAGTCCGAATATAATTAATTTGACACTGCTTAAAAATTTTAATTTGTTTAATAACAAAATAAATTATTTGCCAAACAATGCATTTGAGAGGCATGAATGGCCAGAGTTGAGCTCAAATCTGATAATTGATTTGAGAGATAATAACATCAGTAGCTATTCAAGTCGAACATTTTGCTCACAGTTTGCATCTACTGTTGGATACACTGGTCTGGAATTGCTGTTGGATGACATTAATGGTATGGACATTTGTCTCTTTTCACAATTAAAAAACTCAACTAGCAAAAAAATTGTGTCCACTCAGAAGCCCAGCTGCCAACATTTGCTAATGGCTCAAAGCGAATTGATAAAATTAAATGGCAATGTATCGCTTTGCCAAAATGTGTCAATTGATTTGGACAGAATGTGCTATTCGAATCCAAAGTACAAGTGTCAAAAAAGTGATCAAGCTCGCTACACAACTTGGCTTATTGGTGATCCTCATTTGCACTCATATAGGAATAAATATGAGCTTTGTCCCACTGGTAAAGACGCTGTATGCTTTGAATCTGAAGATTTCCAGCTGTTGTGTAGTGACAAGCCTGCAAGTGGTTCAAATCAGATGGCCACTTTGCTAGTAGGCTTGAAGTTTGTGTACCGAATGAGCGCTACTCAAAAAATTACTTTTGAAGCAAACGAGACATCTTTTCCAAATAGTTTTAGTAATGGTAAAAAGATTATTTATGATATTGTTAAGCTTGCAGAAGTGGTAAATATGGCAAATGACGCTAAAGTGATCTACATTCCCAAATCTAAGACACACATATTCATTTCTAGATGGACATCCTACTACTCAATTATGGTCAGATCAACACATCAGACTTATTCGAAAAGCACAGGATATTTGTATGAAGGTTGTCGCTTAAAGGGCCAGCTGGCTACAAGACTACAAAATGTAGGAGTAAATGAAAAACGAGCTGAATGTGATGCAGCATGCTCAAATATTACAATCAGTGCTGAAGATGAAAATATGCCAAAAGAACTAATTTATCAGATGTGTAATTTTGACTGCAATGAAGTTGGAAACTTTTCGACAGCGATGGTAAAATCGATGGCAGAAAATTTAAGAAATTTAATTTATAAAAATAATATAAAAAAATAAAAAGGATTAATTCATTTTTGTTTTTTTTCCCTGAGTTGTTGATTTCTTTGGTCTTCCTCGTTTTCTTGGTAAATTTACTGTAGCTTTGACTGTAGCTTGCACTGTAGCTTCAGTTACATATTCTTTCTCAATGTTTAAATCGCTAGGAGGCTCTTGTTCGAAAACTGCTTGCTCGGGATTGGATTAATTTTCTGAACTGCTCAAATCACAATCATTTTGGTAAAACAAAGCTGCCTTTTGTTTTTTTGGTCTGCCTCTTTTGCGTTTTTGACCGATTGAAATTGTTTTAGCTTCTTCTGGGATAATACAAAGCTTGTAACTGTATTGAAAGCCATGAATATGAATGCAGATGTAGTGTTTAGTAAATTCTCTACAATTGCATTTGCTTTGTTTCCAATCATCGGAACATAGAATGGTCTCGTTTATCTTGCAAAATTGAGAGGAGTCCCTTAATGTACGCCATGATAAATTTTGTTTTGTTAAAATATAGTCGTCTTTTGTCAGCGTTAGATTGAGATCTTGATGACTATAAAAAATGCGACCATTAGAGGAAGAAATTTTGATAATATAGTCAGATTTCATATTGCTAGTCCATTGAAAAGCGGCAGTATACAATTGTAGATCACAATTAAATTCAGTGTTAAAAATTGCACGATTCACGTTCTCGGGATGTCTTTCTCTTGACCAACGCCAAATGATGTCATTCTCTAAGATAAGAGTTTGTTTGTCACCTATTTTGGTTTTTTTGTCAGTAAATTTAGTCTTTTTTGTCAGTAAAATAGGAATTTTTTTGTCAGTCCTTTAAATGATGGATCTTTTAAAAACTAAAAGATAAAAATAGTAATGCATATATCAAACGAACTTTTCAAACTTCAACCGTATCGTAAATCATATGCAAAACGGGACTCATTAACTCGATCGTGTTAAAAGCGACTTACCCTAACTTCTGGCAAAATTAGTTAAGGATGTCAAACAAGCCTTTTGTAATTGCAAGATATGAATAGAAGATCAAAAAACACCAAAACTAAACAACTCAGCTAAATTATTGAAGATTAGCGATAATTTTGATAGATTAGGGATTGATTTTGTTTTTGGATTTTCTGAAACTGCAGTCGCCTACAATGACTTATTTGTGATTGTCAAGAATTTCACTAAATAATCCATTTTGTCAACCACTGGAAATTTTCACGGAAACAGTTTCCGAATTTGTGAACAATGTAGATGATTTGTAGTATGGGTTCCAAAAACGTGGTAACATACCAAAACTTCCCAAGAACTAATGGAAGAGATACCGTTACAAAATTTAGAAAAATGGAACTAATGTTTTAAAAAATAGACATTAGATTCGTTAATTGGAATGATACACGCAGTATAGAGGACAGTTTAGAGGCTAAAGCAACAAAACATAAACGTAAAATGAACCTTGACGAGGAAGAAGCATTGAAATACATTGAAAAAGCTAAAACTATTATAAAAACACCCGACATAAAAACCAAAATGTGGGATTGGAACCTTTAAAACTGGGAATTAGAGTATACATTACAGTCTACAAAACGAAATGTGGCAAAAATACCGGGGGGCAGGAAAGGTAAAGATGAAAACCTAGTACAATGGGCAAGTTATTGAGAATTATTGTTATAAGATTGGGAAACCAATATCTAAACCGGGGAGACCAATTAAGGCTAAAGTGCTTTACTTATTAATCATAATCTTTACACTAATTATATTCACAAATTTTAGATTTTAAAATAGTCTAGTCATTTAAGATCGGTTTTTCGTGTGTTACACACCGCATAAAGATGACAATAATAACCTGTTCCTGGCCGTATACAGTTTGATATTTATTAACAATTTCGATGATTCAGTTATTGGAAAATTAATTTCTTCATCAACAATATTTTGAATCTCTCGATCTATCTTTCTGAACTCATTATTGTTTTGGTTCGGATCAGGTAAAGTATTATAACCAATGAAGTAGTTTGGTCACAACAAATTGCAGAACTTAACGTCGATTTTTACATCTAAAGATACATAATTTTTGAAAATAACGAATTAATAATTGTTGCTTTTGTTTTCCGGTATCTATTTTACTAGCAAAAATTGCTGTTTTGTTGTAATAGATTGTTATTTCTTTATATTTTTGGGTCTAGTGGATAGTGTTATCAGTTGATAACAAAAAATGTTATCAAAGTCCTCACCACCGATTATGTTATCAACTTGATAACATATTATGTTATCAAGAAATTTAGTTATCAAATATTTTTTTCTAAATATTAGATAACAAAAATGTTATCAATTACAAAAAAATGTTATCAACCAAAAGTTTTTGTTATCAAAAAAAAAGTTTGTTATCAATTTCAAATTTTTGTTATACTTTTTTATTATAATAAATCACGAAATTAATCAATCTTATTTTTATGAAAAAAAATTTTTCTTTAAATTTAAGTCTTTTACTAAACTTTTTTATGCGAACGAGACATGTGTAATTTTACTCCTCGGCTTCCTTCCATGTAAGCTCCACATTCTGGACAAGGAGTTGGATTTTTTTTATTGCTTAAAGCACGTTTAATTTCTTCGTTAGATTCACTTGAAGTAGTAGGTATTTCCAAGGATTCTAATTCACAACTTATTGCTTTTTTTTTAATGCCACATGCCAAATTAGCCATTTGAGTATTTAGCTTATTGATTTTGTCTTCATTGCTTTCTTCTTCTGTATCATTACTAATATCTTCAGCATCACAAACACTATCTGACAGCGCTAAATTATCAGCTTTAGTTGTGCTTGAGCCTGTCAAAGATTGGCCATAAACAGTAGTATCTTCTTCCTCAACTCTATCGACTAACGCCTCTTCACCATCAACCTCTTCATCTTCAACATCATTAGAACCACCGACAAGATCATCTTCCTCATTGAATTCAGCTTCGTCTAAATCTTTTTCGGACCCTGTTTCCGATCCTGATTGAGAATCAAAATCGAAAACCTCATCGTCTTGAGGAACACACTTGTGGTAATTTTCTTCAAATAGTTTAAGGCTTGGTTAATAAAACATAAATTAAATTTATATAATTTTATGTATATATTTTTATTTTTAGTATTATTTACTCAGTTCCAGGCTTGTAATAATTAGAAATTTCACCCATAATCAACTCAAAAGCAAGTTTACGATTAGTAGTACAGTTGTTATTGTACCTCCAAACGTATTCGTCAATGTATGATTGAATCATTGACCGGTTACAACCATTCATTTCTTTGAATTTTTGTTTACAGCTTCGCCAAAGGCTTTCAATTTTGTTGGTACAAGTACCTTAAAAAAATTTAAACATTAATCATAAGGTAATTGAATTAAAATCAACCTGAATAAAAAATAACCTGAATCAGGATCTATAAAATTATAAGTGTGGTTTACAGTTTGATGCTTAAAATTTTTTAATTTGCATATTTTGTTGTATGAACTCCAACAATCGGAGTAAATAATTGTACCTGACCGACATATAGTATAAATAATTTGTAGTAATGTTATAGCTTCACGATCCGGTACAATGGTCATATAACATTTGCTTTCCGGGTCGTTTCGTTCCACTAAACCAAACACCCAAACTTGACTTCTTTTAAGATCTTTTCCTTTATTAAATTTGACACGAGCGTATAGGGACTCGTCAATTTCAACAATTTTTCCGTTTCCACCTAATTCTAAGCTTTTTTTTCCAATTCCTAAACTACACATTTGTCTTAGACGATAAAAAAGTGTCCCGATCACATCCTTTCCCACTTTTTCGTCTAAATTCATTTCAATCATACTAATACTTTTAGCAATCGTTAATTGTCCAGACCAACACTTTATCAAAGCCTCAATTATACGAGGTGACTTTTTAAATAATGAAAAAAATGATTCGTCAAAAGCTGTTTTGGATCTACCACAAGCTGAACATCGCCAATAAAGCAATTTGTTTTTAGCTTCCTTATTTCTTTTTTTAATATAAGGTTGCATAGTTTCGTTTTTTTTATTACATTTAGCATTGTTGCATTCTCTCGGTGGCAAAACTAAACCAAATTGGAACAATTTTTGGTAAGTTATATATTCCAGTGATTCTAGAATATTTTCCTTATTCATTTTTTAATGTAAATTGAAAAAGTCTTTTTCGAAAAGTAAATAATAATTTAATTTTTTTCAATTTTGATAATTCATTCGAAATTTAAAATTTGAAATAAAAATTTTATTATTTTCAATTTAAAAAAAAATTTATTTCTGCAATGCTTAGAAAAATTATATTTTTGTTATCAAGACAATAATTTTGTTATCAAAACAAAAATTATGTTATAAAAAAAAAATTTTGTTATCAAATCAAAAATTTTGTTATCATTTAAAATATATTGTTATCAAGGTTGATAACTAAATTTCTTGATAACATAATATGTTATCAAGTTGATAACATAATCGGTGGTGAGGACTTTGATAACATTTTTTGTTATCAAGTGATAACACTATCCACTAGACCCATATTTTTTTCAAATTATTTCAATCAAATACTTATTAATTAATTCTTTTTAATTTAATTTTAAATAAAATTTTTATATTTTATTTCATCTTTAATTGAAAACGTTTTTTTCAGGCCATACAGTAAGACCGTCATCCTCACAAGTCTGGTCATCACCGAGGACAATTTTGCAAGGGATTATGCATTTTATTTTAAATGTTTAATGCAAAAATAAATTTTTATTTTCGAATAAAGAAATTCTCCTCCAGTCTGAAAAATCTCATTTAATTATCTTATTGTATCAGGATTTTATAAATAATTTTCGCAATATTGAGTACCTTAATTTAAGATTTAGAATAAAAGTTTTAGAAATACAATTAATCAATACAATAAATCTTGTAAAATAGAATTTTTATTATCATCCTCTATGTTTGATATGTTCATGATCGTTCAATTTCATCCGATCCATACTACGAAATTTTCCTGAATATTAAAATTTTTTTTTGTATTTCAGCTACACACTACATTGGAGTTTCCAAAATTTTCAATAATTTTTCAAAAAAGACTAAATTTACTGACAAAAAAACCAAAATAGGTGACAAACAAAGTATTTCACTAATAATTAAACTAATTGAGTGACAATTCAAAGGGGAAAAAAATTTAAAAGTGATATAATTTTAATTGATAAGGTTGTATATGAACAGGTAAAATAAATACTTATCATATAAAACAATTTTTTTCTTCCATATAAAGCAAAAAAATAAATACTTTTCGATAAGAAATAAAAAATGTCAAGCACTGAATCATTAATTCCCAATTTCGATGAAGAGAACACAATGCTTGATATAGACCAAGAAGATGTAGAACCACTAAAAAAACGTGGGAAAGGAATTTTATAAAAAGAGGTAGCAATCATTAATTTGACTGAATTTATTAAGCAAAAAGATGCTGCAATGAACAAGCAAGGATTAATTAATAAATTTAGCCACGATACCAGCTTATGGAAATACCAATACAAGCGCAAACGAATTGACACTGTTTGCTTTTATTTGCGTTGTTCGCCACCATTGTCGAGCTGCAGCACAATGTCTTATTATCACCTTACTTCTGATGACGAAGTATGTTTATTCATTTGGGATGATAAACATGAGCACAAGGATAAAACTGAAAGAGGTATACCAACAGAAATAAAGAGCAGCGCTACTTCGAAATGAAAATAACAATTCCAAAAGCCATACTGAGAGCACTCGATCATGATGGACTACAGCAACCACAAATAAAAACTTTAAATAACTATCTGGCTATTATACGCAAAGATAACTACGGTCCGGCACAAATAAACGTTCGGGATCTTGAACTATGACACCAAAATCCGAAGGAGATTTCAGACGATTATGACAAACCATTTTGTCCAAGTTTCGAGAAAGCTGTAGATAAGGATCAGCTTATGTTTTTCCGAATTTTTATCACCACCAAGCGACTGATTAGCAATGCGGGCAAGACAAAGCATTTAACAGTAGGTGCTCCTTACAAACTCACTTGGCAAGGTTTCCCAGTCTTGATGATTGGTACTACTGATCGCCAAAAGCACTTTCATCCGTTTTGTATTTGTATTTCAACCAAGGAAACAGGACGTGACTTCAAATTCCTTTTTGAATCACTCAAAAAAGTTGTTTTCGATGTGATGCAACTGGAGTATACGCCAGAGATCGTAATAGCAGATGGTGCCGATGTAATCACCAATGGATTTCAAGAAGTATTCGCTGATATTTTTGAAAAGAGAGTTATGTGCTTTGCTCATGTTATACGTGAAGAAGACGCACAACTGAATCGTTTCATCACTGAAGCCCAGAAAGCCATAAAGTGTTCAATTAGACAAGATATCATTCGACTTCAATTGTGCGAATCTGAAGAAATTTTTGATGCCGTATTAAAAATCTTCATTAACAAGTGGCGTTCGTTTAAAATTTCAGATTATTTTTGCTGCGAGTGGACTACAAGGTATTATTAATAATTATATATTTGAATATTATCATCTTTTATTTAATAAATTGCCAGAAGTTAGGGTTAGTCGCTTTTAACACGATCGAGTTAATGAGTCCCGTTTTGCATATGATTTACGATACGGTTGAAGTTTGAAAAGTTCGTTTGATATATGCATTACTATTTTTATCTTTTAGTTTTTAAAAGATCCATCATTTAAAGGACTGACAAAAAAATTCCTATTTTACTGACAAAAAAACCAAAGTAGGTGACAAACAAACTCTTATCTTAGAGAATGACATCATTTGGCGTTGGTCAAGAGAAAGACATCCCGAGAACGTGAATCGTGCAATTTTTAACACTGAATTTAATTGTGATCTACAATTGTATACTGCCGCTTTTAAACAAAAATGAATTAATCCTTTTTATTTTTTTATATATTGTCATTTAAATAAATATTTTCGTCACTAAAATTAGTTTATTTTGTATACAAATAAGGTATACAAATTATTAAAGAGATATAAAAGTAAGAAAAGTATATAATAAAATAAAATTTCAGAAATTAAAAATCTTAATCTAAATTATTCATTGTTATTATCTAAATATTTGATTAAAATTTAATTATCATTGTATTCATATTTTCATATAAAAATTTTTTAAAGAGAAATTATTTATACTTGTTTTAATTTGTTTAAAAAAAATCTTTCTGTGTTATCATCGTTGGATATTTATTAAAGCTAGGCTCAAATGTTTGTTAAAATATATATTCTAAAAAAAAAAAGTCAAAAGCTCTCCTTAATGATTATCTAAACGCTTTCTATACTAAAAATTTGATAGGCTTAGGAAAGCTTTTATCATAGAAAAGAATCACATGTCGCAAAAATGGGCTCTATATTATTTTAGCAGACAAAAAATAAACAAATTCAATTTAGCAAATTTAAATTAGCAAAATTCATTTTAACAATGTAATAAATTTAGCAAAAAATCTAATTGAATTAGGAAAAAAAAATTAGCAAACAGATTAAGCTAAAATTAGCATGCTTATTTTTAAGTTTTTATAGCAAGTGTGCCTTATTCCAAGTGGCCGCAACATCGATAAGTTTTAAAATTGGCCCAAGTTTTAGCTTTTGTATCCCCAGTTGATGTTAAATACTTGTTTAATAAAATAAAATCTGAGCTTGATTCTAACTTATAATTTTTCGAAAATGTATTAAAATTATTAAACTATATGGAGGAGACTTGGATTGGGTATGGTACCTTCAAGTATAAGACTCGTTTGTTTGTTAGAAACTAACAAAAAGTCACTTACCTCAGATGTCTCAATTTGATTAATTTTAATACATTCTAGTACAATTGAATTGGACTTGTCAGAATTTTTTTCGATCGAAGGATGATAAAATCGAAATAAAAGTTGAGGATCTTTATTTCTTAGTAAATAAAAGATGAAAATTTAGGATACTTTAGACGAGGGTCCAAAAGCTGACTAATTGATGTCCATGATGAAAATTAAGTTTACAAATACTTTGATTTCATTTCCAATTATAGTCATTTTTACCTTTTATTGCTTATATGCATAATGCATCGATGTTTGTTTACCATAAGTGGACCAAATAACCATCCAATCAGTGTTTAATCAACCGTAGAAACCCTTAATGTACTTTCGACCAAGCAAAGCTGAGATGCAATTTTAAAACCCTGGCAAAAGTTATAATTCCCACTAATAACTGTTTGAGATTCAGAATGGCCGAAATTTCTCTTTCAAATCTTTCAAAATTATTTAATTGGTTTTTAAACAAATATCAAAAATACCAAAGCTCAAGTTCAGAAGGAGCAAAACAGTTTTATTCACCTTGAAAAAGACTTAATGTATTTAATGATTAATTAATACCATTTAGTGATTAATTTTTCTTTATCAAAACAATTTCATTAGCATTATTTTATATTTATGAAAGTACTAATTTTTGTTATAAAATAAAGGGTTTAGTTTAATTTACGAGATTTTGACCAACAAAAAATGCTCAATGCTTTAAGTGTTTAGTGTCCTAAGACAAAAATATCAAAAAGTATAAATCGAACATATTTATTTATTTGAATCTGTCTTAAATAATCTATATTATCTTTGCTTATTCATCATTAACGTGACATACACACGAGTTCTACCACGCAATTTTTGCTTTGTGGTCTGAGAATATGAGTATGTCATCCATGTGGACCCATCAATCAAATCCTTTTATCAGGCATTCACCCATCCAAGTAATGACCGGGCTCGAGGTTGCTAGACTTGATTGATGGGCCGAGAACCGGTGCATTCAACCTGATGTGGTCCAAGTCTTAAAAAATATCATTTTTTTCTTCTTACATATTTTTAAATTATTACTTAAACTTTGCACTTACTTTGCAATTAGGTATATAAGCATTGTAAGTTTTTGGAAGTAATAAAAATTTTAAATGATAAGACATTTTTTTAAAAATCATTTTTTGAAGTCTGAAGCACAAATAGTGAAATTAACAAAAAAATCTTTTATTGGTGCATTAGTTGAAAGTCTGATTTCTAAGTGATATTTTTAGCCAATTTTTTACCAAAAATTACCTCCCAAAGACAATAAAAATTATTTGTTTTAGGAAAAATATAATTTTTTTATAGATTATTAAGTAGAGGATTAAATGATGAAATTTTAGAATAATTGATCATATTTCTAATATTTTTCAAGAAAATTCCTTTTCAAATCACATTTTTAAGCACAAGTTTTACTCTATAAATAAGAAATTTTTTTTCAAATTTAAAAAATTTATTTAAAATAAAATAAATGTTCATCAAATTAGCAATTTGTGTTTTTTTCTTCTCAAAAGCTTTGCTTGCATTATCACTAGTTGAAAATCAAGCACTAGATGAATTACGAAGGCCAAGTATGTCAAATTCGTATATAAGTGTGTCAGAATTAAAAGATTTAAAGACCAAAAACAGTGAATTAATTGCAAAACTGAATTTTATTGAAACAATTTTGAATAACTTTATTTTGAAAAAAGAAAATATTAAACAAATTTCAGATGAAGAAGTTAATCTGCAACAATTAATAAGAGACAATTTAAACGAAATTTTTGAAGGAAAAATAAGCTTGGAAGATTTAATGGGACAACATGTTCACGAAGACGACAAAATTTTTAGAAATGAGTTAAAACAACATTGGGAATCCTTGAGTGGTCTTTGGGAAGAATTTTCAAGCAAAATAACTTCGATACTAAAGCCTGAACCAGTTTTTCAAACACCTTGGCCCGAATTAAGTTTTTCTGATTATCGACCAATTAGATTTCCTGAACCAATTCCATTTCCATGCCAAAGAAAAAAGAAAGATACATTAGGTACTGTTATAGAACCGTGTTATTAATATCTTACTTCATTTATCTAATAAATTTGAATTAATAAAACTCTAAAGAAAATATATGAATTTAAGTATAACAATCAATAAAATCTAGGATAAATTTAAAAAAAATTTTTGATTTCAAACCTTCATTCTTCATTTAAAAACGGCAAAATGAAAATTATTGTACATTTTTATATTTTTACATTTTTACATTTTCAAGAGAAGAAAAAAAAATCTCAAAATCAAAATATCTGAAAAATTTTCATTCAAGAAAAGTAATAATAAATTCGCAATTACTTTAAAAGGAGTTTTAGAAAAATTTAATTGTAAAAACCAAGGATAATTTTTTGAAAATCCCTTTTAATTAATTGCAAATTTATTATTACTTTTCTTGAATGAAAATTTTTTTAGATTTTTTGATTTTGAGATTTTTTTTTCTTCTCTTAAAAATGTAAAAATGTACCAAAAATAACATTTTGCCTTAAAAACTTGTTTGCAATTATAAAAATAAAGGAGTTTTAATAAACACAACTAATAATCTAAAAATAAGATTGTAGCGCAAAAAAAATGATGATTTAAAATTTATTTAATTTAATTTCAAATACTTACTTATTGAGAAACATAAATAAAAATTAAAACCTTTCGGAATCATCAAATAATTAATTTTACCCATACTAACGTTTACTTAGAAAAAATTAAAAAGATTGATTAACATTATTAATTTACTTTTCTTTATGCAAATGATATCTTAAAAAATAAATTACAGTCTTGTCACAGTATTCTATTGAAAGACAACTTCGTAAAATTAAGTTCGGTTGTACTGTAGAAAGTTAGCTTGTCAATTGAAAGATTTAACAAAGCAGCAAAGTTTTGAGTTTTTTAGTGAAGAAAATAAAAGCATATATCACAATTTTGAAAGCATGCTGAAATCAATTATTGATTAAAACGAAACAGATAACGAAGCCATCCTTCTAAGCATCCAAAAAATAAGCTTGTTTTATTCTATCTTTTTTTATTTTTTCTTTTAACAAAAAAAATGTTGTATTACCTAACTTATTGACAAAGTCATTTTTTCTGAATATTCTTTAAACTTATCCAAAAGCATTTTTTTGTCACCTCAAACGAGAGTTATTTACAAACTAGCTTTTTTGAATATTAACCTTTAAATTAATTATTCAAATAATTTCTATTTAAAATTTTAAGCTATCACAACATGTCATGAAACATAAATCAGTATAATTTAGCATTAGATATTACTTTTAAACTAAAAAAAAAAATTATCAAAAATTATTCTATGGAAGCGTACAAGACGCCTAAATTAAGTTTATATAAATAAAAAATTGTCTATGTGGAGTGATTTAATTTTATGATACAAAGGTTGGTTATATTACATGAGCTAAATGACATGATTTTATTATATTATCCAAAATAAAAAGAAAATAGCTAAATTTGCCACTTGAGAAGTGAATATGAAAGCAGATGGTAAGGCCAAGAGTTCGACCAGTCAAAATTCAAAGCCTGACGGTGGATACGGATGGATTATTCTTTTATCTATTTCAGTAATAATCAATTAAATTAAAATTAAAATAAATAAAAATTTGTATAAAAGTTAAATAATTTTATTCTTGTTGGATGCATGTACTCGCTTGGTATTATTCTAAAAGAGATAAAAGCTCACTTTAAAATAACTCAAAAAAAAGCCAACTTATTGCCAAGCTTTAACATTGGCTTCATGTTTTTGAGCGGCCCTTTGACGTCCGCTCTAGCGGCCCGATATGGCTGCCGCAAAGTCATAGTCATTTCTGGACTTGTTCACAGCGCAATGTATATAATCACGCCCCTGATGCCACAATTTGACCAAATCCTAGTCTCATTTGGCGTTCTAGGCGGTCTTTCATATGGTTGCACTTTTTTGACCGGCTTTAACATACTTGTTGACTATTTTGATAGAAAACTTGGAATTGCCAATGGCATTGCCGTGGCGTCAAGCGGACTTGGCTCATTTGCATTTGCACCAATGACTGGACAATTGATAAAAAGCTTTGGATGGAAAATTACCATGTACACAATGGGCTCGATTACATTTTTGTGTGTTTTGTTTGGCTTGTTGTTAAAACCTATCAAAATTGACCATGCTAAACCAATTGAGCTTGAAACATTGCAAACAGAAAAACCAATGGACAAAAAGGAGTCCCAAAATGTCAATGTTTTAAAAGAGATATTCAATTTTAATTTATTGATAGAAAACAAGCCATTTGCTTGTGTAGTTATATGTAATTTTTTTATCTTTTTTGCCTACTACATTCCATTTATATACATACCAATCCGAGCGTATAGTCTCGGGATTGAGAACTACGCATGGATAATAAGCGTAATTGGAATGGCCAATATACCAATCAGGGTATTGTTTGGATTTTTGTGCGACAGAAAGTGGCTCCGAGCCATACACATGAACAGTTTTTGCTTGCTGTCAGCATTCGTGCTTCTATTAAGCTACAATAGCTTGAATAGCTTTGTACTTCAGATAGTGTTTGGCTTATTGTTTGCTGTACCAATGGCGGGTATAAATTGCTTGCCCACCAAGTACATAGTAGATGTAGTTGGACCTGATAGCTTTAGAAATGCAAACGGAATAACAAATCTATTTAGAGGGTTGGGAGCTTCATTGGGGCCATTTTTAGCAGGTAAATTTATTTTGGCCATGATTAAATTCGAGCTGATATAATAAATAAAATTTTTAAAACTATTTAGTTATAGTTCTTTCTGCTACACCTTTCATGTAAACTGTCTTAGCCCACAACCACAATTTGGCAGTGTGGAGTTGTAGGAGCCTATCTACTAAACTGTGATACTTTTCCACCTTATTGAGCTTTGATTACTGATCTTTTCACCAGATCCTTTGCCAAATTTACCTTCTCTAATCTTTTCACTAAATTTTACATTTTAATCAAATCTCCTCTCACTCTTCTTTGTAAAACCCACTCAAGCTAGCCTCGATTCATACAACATACTTCTAAGCGAAGCTGTCTACAACAACTTCCCTTTCATATTTGGATTCCATATCTGCACCGAATTGCCAAGATGAGGTCTAATCATAGATGTATACATTATTACACCCAACTTCTCCTCTCTGCTTATATTTAGAACTAAAAATTTTATAAAAATTATTTATTTATTTTATTTTTAGCTCGTGATTTAATCTAATTAAATTATCTAATTAAATTCTCATTTAAGCAAGCTTGTGTGAACTTGTTAACAGCAATTTATACGC
>JAESIW010000137.1:553591-623301 GCA_016802295.1 Brachionus rotundiformis
GCTGTACCAATGGCGGGTATAAATTGCTTGCCCACCAAGTACATAGTAGATGTAGTTGGACCTGATAGCTTTAGAAATGCAAACGGAATAACAAATCTATTTAGAGGGTTGGGAGCTTCATTGGGGCCATTTTTAGCAGGTAAATTTGTTTTTGCCAAGACCAAATTCGAGCTGATATAATAAATAAATTTATTAAAACTATTTGGTTGTAGTTCTTTCTGCGACACCTAACATGTAGAGTGCCCACAACCACAATTTGGCAGTGTGGAGTTGTAGGAGCCTATCTACTAAACTGTGATACTTTTCCATCTTATTGAGCTTTGATTACTGATCTTTTCACCAGATCCTTTGCCAAATTTACCTTCTCTAATCTTTTCACTAAATTTTACATTTTAATCAAATCTCCTATCACTCTTCTTTCGCTTAACTTTGTAAAACCCACTCAAGCTAGCCTCGATTCATACAACATACTTCTTAGCGAGGCTGTCTACAACAACTTCCCTTTCATATTTGGATTCCATATCTGCACCGAATTGCCAAGATGAGGTCTCATCATAGATGTAAACAGTATTACGCCCAACTTCTCCTCTATGCTTATATTTAGAACTAAAAATTTTATAAAAATTATTCATTTATTTTATTTTTAGCTCGTGATTTAATCTAATTAGATTATTAATTCTCATTTAAATTTTGACAAAAGAACATTTTTCAAACAAAATAGATAATTATATGCACTAAAAATAAATTAATTATAAAATATCAAATTTCTCATCCTTTTGAATTACTTTTTTTTTTAAAAATTAAGATTCCTTTTTGGACTAATCAAAATATTAGACAAAATTTTAAAAAAAGTTTTATATAATTTTTCAAAATTTATTAAGCCAATTAATTCACACAAACGATCAACACCAAATATTAATCAAATCGTCTCTGGTTCCAAAAACAAGGTCTCCATTCCGTAAAGTCACAAGTGATACTATTCTATCATTAGCTACCAAAGTTTTTTTTAAGCCGCCATCAGTTAAATTCCAAATATTTATAAAATAAATATCATCTCCGCTAGCTAAATCGCCATTAGGCAAAAGACTAAGATGTTTTATCTTGTATCCAGAATTATTGAATAAAGTCATTTTTACAGTTCCGTTTGTTAGATTCCATATTTCTATTTGGCCAAAATCATTTCCACTTGCTAAATCACCGCTTGGCAAAACTTCAAATGAAATAAATCTTGATGCACTATATATAGTCATTTTTACAGTTCCATCTGCTAAATTCCAAATATTAATAAAATCTTTATCATCTCCACTAGCTAAATCGCCATTTGGTAAACATTTAAGAAATTTAACATAGAGGCTTGTATTACTATGTAATAACATTTTTACAGTCCCGTTTGTTAGATTCCATATTTCGATTTGGCCGTGATCATTTCCAGCTGCTAAACCACCATCTGGCAAAACTTCAAGTGCGAAAACTCTGTCATATGTATTACTCTGAAGAGTCATTACTGTTCCATCTGATGAATTCCAAATTTCGATTTGACCATCATCATTTCCAATTGCTAAATCGCCATTTGGTAACACTTCTAGTGATAGAATTTTTCTATTCCTAAATAAAGTAAATTTTGCAGTTCCGCTTGTTAAATTCCATATTTCAATTAGCGCATCATTTGCTATCGCTATATCACCATTATTTAGTTCAGCTATTATTTGGTTAAGTTTTGATGGACTTAACAAACCAAACTGACCACATACTAATTAAAAAAAAATATTCAATTTCTGATATTAATAAAATTTATTACATTTAATATTTGAATAATTTCTATTGCATTCATCTTTTTTTACTGTCACATTACTATCATGATTTATAATTGATACTCTATCAGAATAGCATTTACTAAAAAGAAAACAAGTTTTTTCTTTTATCATTCCGTAATGGCACTCATGTCTTAATGAGCAAAGCTTGGAACAATTTACTATTGCATTACTTTTCATATTTATTTTTTCAACATCGTTATCATAAAAGTATTCTTTAAGTTCTATATTTTTTCTTATTTCGAACCTATTCTGGACTATAGTTGCCTTAATTAAGACAAATGTCCAACAAAATATAACCACTGACTGATAAGTGCTCATTTAAAATAAAATTATTTTTTTAGTCCCTTAAAATGACTTTTTATCAAGTTATTTAAAATTTCGCACATTCCTTGTCCAAATAATCAATCAATTATTTAATATTTATATAAAAAATCGATTTTTTCTTTTGTAAATTTTCATCATTATATTTATATTAACTTAATTTTATCAAAAAAGTTACAAAAGAATGTTTGTCAAGGGAGAAAGTTTAATTTCTTGATCTTTTCTACTAATAATGTTCGATTTTTAATTTATCTAATTAATAAACTCTATCGTAAAAAAAAAAATCTGTTTGGTTAATCCATTAAAACATTTTTTTTTACATTTCTGATAATTTTATTTGATAAATTTACAGTTTAGGTTTTTAAATTCATTTTAAATTTTTAATAATGAACAAATGGAAAATTTTTTATAACGCTATTTTATTGAATTCTAAACAAAGGCAAGAAATAAATCTTTTTGTATAAAAATAACAGTAAATAACTCTAAAATTCAAGCTTAGGATCAAAAGATATATAAACTCAGCCAAATAAATTAAGGGTCAATGATAAAATTGCTTTATTTAAATATAATAATCGAGATAAATAATAATATAAAAGAGTTGCTTGTATACTGAATCAAGTACGTGAAAATATAAAAACAGTAAGGATACTTTTATAAACTTCCAAATAAGGTAAAATTAATTTTGTTGATAAATTATTCAAAACATCAGTTAGTAATATCATGACAAAATCGGTCACGTTGTTGCAGCTTTTGGTCAACTTAAGTGGTTCTTAATTTCGCCGATTTTAGAAGTTTAAGACGTACGATGCTCTGTAAGTTGCAACACCTGGTACATCCTTTGTACACAAAGTTCTGAATTTCGCAAACTTATTGCAGTGTTTTGCAAAATCATTATATTGGTGATAAAAAAGATGTGCCAAGTGCTACAATTCACGGAATATGATTTGCTCCTTCTAAACTTGAGCTATGGCTTTTTGATATTTTGTTTTTGTACTAAAATTTCTTAATGCCTGTTTCTACAATATTTCCCAGGCTAATTTATTCTCGCTTTAAATTTTAAGCAAATGAAATTAAAAAATATTTTTTTGGATAGAGATGTCTTAAACTATCACTAGCATTTAAACATTTCTCCATTTATGAATAACATTAGCAAAGTAAAATTTTTGATCAAATTTCAGGCGCTCAGTCTTGCTCAAACATTTTTAGATGCGCAATTAAATTTCATTGCATTTTTTAGAAATTACAATCCTTTTTTTCAAAAGTTTGAAAATAAAGCTCTGAAATGTTAAACGAATAAAAAATCAGCGATGAAATTTAATTGCGCATCTAAAAATGTTTGAGCAAGATTGAGCGCTTGAAATTTGATCAAAAATTTTACTTTGCTATAACATTGGTTTAATCCAAGCTATTATTTAAGCTATCTTGATTATTATATTTTAATTTGTTTAAAGTGAAAAAGAAACAAATTGGTTTTTTATAATTTTATATTTGTAATTGAAAACAGAAATTTTTCTTCTACAAGAGCATTTAAATGAATGCTTTTTTAAATTTTTTTTATACCCTGCTATTTTATAAAATTTGCGAAATTGTCGTAAGTCCTTTTTATCTTTAAAAAACCAAGACTGAAAGGCTTTCAGTTAAGAAGACACAGAGAAACTAGGAAGATAAGATAATCTTTTTAATCATTAAAGTTTCAATTTTTTCAAAATAAATTAAAATTACTTTAGAAAATTCGCACTTAAGAATAAAATTAAGTCCAAATTTTAATTGTTTTATTTACTGATTCACTTGCCAAATCTCCATTTTCATGTACTGCTAGTGTTCGAACATGATCTGAATGATAATTCAGAGTTATTTTATCATTTTCAGTTTCTAAACCTTATTCTGGCAGATTAAGATATTACAACAGAATTATTTTAGAATCAATAACAGTTGATATTACTATACATACAAAAGCAGGAGGATTTGATAAAAATGAATGGTATCTTGGAAAAATATTACAAAATAACACCGAAGGTTGATATAAATTTGTCAAAAACCTGTTGTATGATCTTTTCAAATATAAAGACTATTATTCCCAAGATGATCAATCTTTGTGGAAATGAAATAAAAGTTGTCAATGACATAACTCTTTTAGGTTATAATATTGATCAAAATCTTAATTTTTCTAATTTAGCATGTAGTATCTCATTAATTGTAAATAAAAAATTATTCAGCATTAAGAGACTTTTATTTCTATCAACATCCGTAAATACAGTTTTTTAAATTTGAAGTTAATAACTTTAACGATATTAATAACTTCTTAGAAAAGTATGGCCTATATGCATTCCAACATAGAATACTAGATAGAATGCTATCTTTTGCTATTAAAACACTTTACTTTCATAACTCTCCTGATAATATAAGGCAGAATTTAAACAAAAATGACTCAAAGAATTTAAAATATAATTTAAGGAACTGTGAGAATAAGATAGAACCAACATCAAAATCATCAAATGGTGAAAAAACTTTTGGATTTTTCTACTCAAGACTTATAAATTGCTTTGTGATCAAGAGATCAATGTTGAAATTTACAACATTTAAGCATTCAATTTTTAAAAATATTGATCTAATTTTCTCAGATTTTGTAAAAAAATTCAAAAAAATTGAATTTAAATATTTCAATGACATGGGCACTAGCCTGTTGATTAACCTTGAAATTGAATGTTAATCAATCTTTTTAATTTTTTCTAATTAAACGTTAGTATTGGTAAAATTATTTTTTTGATGATTCCGAAAGATTTTAATTTTTATTTAAGTTTCTCAAAAAGTAAGTGTTTGAAATTAAATTAAATAAATTTTAAAACATCATCTTTTTAGCGCTACAATCTTATTTTTGGATTATTAGTTGTGTTTATTAAAACTCATTTATTTTTATAATTGCAAACAAGTTTTGAAATGAAGAATGAAGGTTTGAAATCATAAATTTTTTAAAAATTTATCCTAGATTTTATTAATTGTAATACTTAAATCCATATATTTTCTTTAGAGTTTTATTAATTCAAATTTATTAGATATATGAAGTAAGATATTAATAACACGGTTCTATAACAGTACCTAATGTATCTTTCTTTTTTCTTTGGCATGGAAATGGAATTGGTTCAGGAAATCTAATTGGTCGATAATCAGAAAAACTTAATTCGGGCCAAGGTGTTTGAAAAACTGGTTCAGGCTTTAGTATCGAAGTTATTTTGCTTGAAAATTCTTCCCAAAGACCACTCAAGGATTCCCAATGTTTTTTTAACTCATTTCTAAAAATTTCATCGTCTTCGTGAACATGTTGTCCCATTAAATCTTCCAAGCTTATTTTTCCTTCAAAAATTTCGTTTTAATTGTCTCTAATTAATTGTTGCAAATCAACTTTTTCATCTGAAGTTTGTTTAATATTTTCTTTTTTCAAAATAAAGTTATTCAAAATTGTTTCAATAAAATTCAGTTTTGCAATTAATTCACTGTTTTTGGTCTTTAAATCTTTTAATTCTGACACACTTATATACGAATTTGACATACTTGGCCTTCGTAATTCATCTAGTGCTTGATTTTCAACTAGTGATAATGCAAGCAAAGCTTTTGAGAAGAAAAAAACACAAATTGCTAATTTGATGAACATTTATTTTATTTTAAATAAATTTTTTTAATTTGAAAAAAAAAATTTCTTATTTATAGAGTAAAACATGTGCTTAAAAATTTGATTTGAAAAGGAATTTTCTTGAAAAATATTAGAAATATGATCAACTATTCTAAAATTTCATCATTTAATCCTCTACTTAATAATCTAAAAAAAATTATATTTTTCCTAAAACAAATAATTTTTATTGTCTTAAGGAGGTTATTTTTTGGTAAAAAATTGGCTAAAAATATCACTAAGAAATCTGACTTTCAACTAATGCACCAATAAAAGATTTTTTTGTTAATTTCACTATTTGTGCTTCAGACTTCAAAAAATGATTTTTAAAATTTTAATTACTTTCAAAAACTTACAATGCTTATATACCTAATTGCAGAGTAAGTGCAAAGTTCAAGTAATAGTTAAAAAATATGTAAGAAGAAAAAAATGATATTTTATAAGGCTTGGACCACATCAGGTTGAATGCACCGGCTTTCGGCCCATCAATCAAGTTTAGCAACCTCGAGCCCGGTTAGTACTTGGATGGGTGAATGCCTGAAAAAGGATTTGATTGATGGGTCGACATGGATGACATACTCATATCTCAGACCACAAAGCAAAAATTGCGTGGTAGAACTCGTGTGTATGGTACGTTAATGATGAAAAAAGCAAAAATTATAAGTTTTAATTTAAAACAGATTCAAATAAATAAATGAAATCTTTTGAAATTCTCGAAAACTATACATCCTGGAGAAAAACTAGGCACATTTTAAGAAAGCTCGTTAAATTCTCTTCAAGAAAAATAGGGGTCAGTTGGGGGTCAGTAGGGGGTCAGGTTTTTAAAAGTATGAAAATATTCGATTTTCACAAAAAATAAAAATTTTGGAGATAAACTTGTTTAATTTTCAAAAAAAAGTGAAAAATAAAACTAAATGATATATTAAAACTTTTAAAAATATTTTTTCTTTGCACAATAAATGGGGGTCAGAAAATTTTAAAAAATTGTGGGTCAGTTTTTTAGTAGGATCCCTCAATAAACGTTAGTATTGGTAAAATTTATTATTTGATGATTCCGAACGGTTCAAAATCTTCAAAATTTTCAAAATAATTTTTTTAAAAAATAACTTTAAAAATCTTATTTTTCGTTTTGTATCAAACAAGTAAATGAGTATTTTACCATCCTGCAGTTTTCTAATTTTAAACATGTCACTATGCATTTTAATTGATTAATTTTATCTTATAGATTTAAATAAATTCCATCATTTTTTATAAAGTAGCTTGTCAATTATTTCCAACTATAATCTAATATATTAATTGGAAGAACAAGACAAATTAATTTCAAAATATTTTTCATTATCAGCAGAAATTAAATACGTTGTAAAGTTATTTTTTAAAAAAATTATTTTGAAAATTTTTAAAATTCTCCTGGTAGATTTTGAACCGTTCGGAATCATCAAATAATAAATTTTACCAATACTAACGTTTATTGAGGGATCCTACTAAAAAACTGACCCACAATTTTTTAAAATTTTCTGACCCCCATTTATTGTGCAAAGAAAAAATATTTTTAAAAGTTTTAATATATCATTTAGTTTTATTTTTCACTTTTTTTTGAAAATTAAACAAGTTTATCTCCAAAATTTTTATTTTTTGTGAAAATCGAATATTTTCATACTTTTAAAAACCTGACCCCCTACTGACCCCCAACTGACCCCTATTTTTCTTGAAGAGAATTTAACGAGCTTTCTTAAAATGTGCCTAGTTTTTCTCCAGGATGTATAGTTTTCGAGAATTTCAAAAGATTTCATTTATTTATTTGAATCTGTTTTAAATTAAAACTTATAATTTTTGCTTTTTTCATCATTAACGTACCATACACACGAGTTCTACCACGCAATTTTTGCTTTGTGGTCTGAGATATGAGTATGTCATCCATGTCGACCCATCAATCAAATCCTTTTTCAGGCATTCACCCATCCAAGTACTAACCGGGCTCGAGGTTGCTAAACTTGATTGATGGGCCGAAAGCCGGTGCATTCAACCTGATGTGGTCCAAGCCTTATAAAATATCATTTTTTTCTTCTTACATATTTTTTAACTATTACTTGAACTTTGCACTTACTCTGCAATTAGGTATATAAGCATTGTAAGTTTTTGAAAGTAATTAAAATTTTAAAAATCATTTTTTGAAGTCTGAAGCACAAATAGTGAAATTAACAAAAAAATCTTTTATTGGTGCATTAGTTGAAAGTCAGATTTCTTAGTGATATTTTTAGCCAATTTTTTACCAAAAAATAACCTCCTTAAGACAATAAAAATTATTTGTTTTAGGAAAAATATAATTTTTTTTAGATTATTAAGTAGAGGATTAAATGATGAAATTTTAGAATAGTTGATCATATTTCTAATATTTTTCAAGAAAATTCCTTTTCAAATCAAATTTTTAAGCACATGTTTTACTCTATAAATAAGAAATTTTTTTTTTCAAATTAAAAAAATTTATTTAAAATAAAATAAATGTTCATCAAATTAGCAATTTGTGTTTTTTTCTTCTCAAAAGCTTTGCTTGCATTATCACTAGTTGAAAATCAAGCACTAGATGAATTACGAAGGCCAAGTATGTCAAATTCGTATATAAGTGTGTCAGAATTAAAAGATTTAAAGACCAAAAACAGTGAATTAATTGCAAAACTGAATTTTATTGAAACAATTTTGAATAACTTTATTTTGAAAAAAGAAAATATTAAACAAACTTCAGATGAAAAAGTTGATTTGCAACAATTAATTAGAGACAATTAAAACGAAATTTTTGAAGGAAAAATAAGCTTGGAAGATTTAATGGGACAACATGTTCACGAAGACGATGAAATTTTTAGAAATGAGTTAAAAAAACATTGGGAATCCTTGAGTGGTCTTTGGGAAGAATTTTCAAGCAAAATAACTTCGATACTAAAGCCTGAACCAGTTTTTCAAACACCTTGGCCCGAATTAAGTTTTTCTGATTATCGACCAATTAGATTTCCTGAACCAATTCCATTTCCATGCCAAAGAAAAAAGAAAGATACATTAGGTACTGTTATAGAACCGTGTTATTAATATCTTACTTCATATATCTAATAAATTTGAATTAATAAAACTCTAAAGAAAATATATGGATTTAAGTATTACAATTAATAAAATCTAGGATAAATTTTTAAAAAATTTATGATTTCAAACCTTCATTCTTCATTTCAAAACTTGTTTGCAATTATAAAAATAAATGAGTTTTAATAAACACAACTAATAATCCAAAAATAAGATTGTAGCGCTAAAAAGATGATGTTTTAAAATTTATTTAATTTAATTTCAAACACTTACTTTTTGAGAAACTTAAATAAAAATTAAAATCTTTCGGAATCATCAAAAAAATAATTTTACCAATACTAACGTTTAATTAGAAAAAATTAAAAAGATTGATTAACATTCAATTTCAAGGTTAATCAACAGGCTAGTGCCCATGTCATTGAAATATTTAAATTCAATTTTTTTGAATTTTTTTACAAAATCTGAGAAAATTAGATCAATATTTTTAAAAATTGAATGCTTAAATGTTGTAAATTTCAACATTGATCTCTTGATCACAAAGCAATTTATAAGTCTTGAGTAGAAAAATCCAAAAGTTTTTTCACCATTTGATGATTTTGATGTTGGTTCTATCTTATTCTCACAGTTCCTTAAATTATATTTTAAATTCTTTGAGTCATTTTTGTTTAAATTCTGCCTTATATTATCAGGAGAGTTATGAAAGTAAAGTGTTTTAATAGCAAAAGATAGCATTCTATCTAGTATTCTATGTTGGAATGCATATAGGCCATACTTTTCTAAGAAGTTATTAATATCGTTAAAGTTATTAACTTCAAATTTAAAAAACTGTATTTACGGATGTTGATAGAAATAAAAGTCTCTTAATGCTGAATAATTTTTTATTTACAATTAATGAGATACTACATGCTAAATTAGAAAAATTAAGATTTTGATCAATATTATAACCTAAAAGAGTTATGTCATTGACAACTTTTATTTCATTTCCACAAAGATTGATCATCTTGGGAATAATAGTCTTTATATTTGAAAAGATCATACAACAGGTTTTTGACAAATTTATATCAACCTTCGGTGTTATTTTGTAATATTTTTCCAAGATACCATTCATTTTTATTAAATCCTCCTGCTTTTGTATGTATAGTAATATCAACTGTTATTGATTCTAAAATAATTCTGTTGTAATATCTTAATCTGCCAGAATTCGCATTTAATGTTTTAAAATCCAAAAAATTTCTTACATAAAAATTAATTAGAATTGCATATACTAAATATGTTACTGATGCATATGAATTGGAATTATAAGGAGTTGCCATTGAATTATTACTATAACTTGTATCAAATACAACAAGACCTGTTTGAGAGGCAGAGCTTAATGCATAATCTAATACATAACGTGCATCATCATCTAAAAAATCAGTATTAAAACGTGACATTGGCCAATATGTTGTTAAGCATTTTTCATTTTCACTATGAATAAATTCTCTTTCTCATCTATTTTTTTACCAAATTTTATTAATAGATGTGTTGCCATGAAATGTTCCATGGTGCCCTGATGGATTTGAAGCTCCGCCTGCTCTTGTATCAACATCCATTATAGGTCCTGCTGTAGTTGCTTCTTCTAAGTCAGGATCAATTTGATTATCTTCTTCGTTTACTGAAAATAACATCCATAAAGATCTTTCGTCATTTTTGTACAAATCTACAATCATATCTGCTAAGGCCATTCGCCTAATTTTATTAGCGGTATAGAAACTTGGATTTTCTTTCATTTGAACATCCAATTTTCGCCAATAATGTTCTGTTATTTGCCTGTAAATATTCCAGGCAGTTTTTTTGTAGCTTCCCATACCAATTTATATATAGTTATTTTGTTAAGTTAGTTTTATTTATACTAAAAAATTGTCGTGGAGTTTTCTCCTAAAGATAAGTTTCTTGTTGTCACCGGGGGGGTCGCTTAAAAAAGAAGGGTGTATTATAATTAGATATATCTAATTATAAGATTTACCAAAAGGTAAGTTATTTTTTCTTTTAATATTAAGCTAAGTATCTCTATTAAGAATAATGAGGGACATGGACATAAAAGATTGATCATCTAATATAATAGTATAGTCTTTCTATTTGAAAAGATCATACAACAGGTTTTTGACAAATTTATATCAACCTTGTTAAAATAACACCAATCACTAAGATTGTGGATGGTACTCGTAAAATTTTTCAAAACACTATCTAAGTCATTATCAGAGTGACTAATCGTAGTGTCATCAGCAAACATTTTTATGTCAAATTTTCTTAAGAGATAAGGAAAATCATGAATAAAAATCAGAAATAGAAGAGGACCTAGAACAGAACCCTGTGGAACACCTAACTTTAGAGTTGTAGGTTTTGATTTTTCGTTTCAAAGATGAACTATTTGAGATCTATTGGCAAAATAATTTGAGAGAAGACCTAAAGTAAAAAGATTGATTAACATTTTTAATTTACTTTTCTTTATGCAAATGATATCTTAAAAAATAAATTACAGTCTTGTCACAGTATTCTTTGACAAGAGTGTAATTTATTTGACAAGACAACTTCGGAAAATTAAGTTCGGTAGTACTGTAAAAAGTTAGCTTGTCAATCATTTATTAACAATCGCTCGTGGATTTTCATTTTTCTCTTCTGCTTTATTAATAATGTTATCGTAAAATTATTTACAATCTAATGCATCAGGAAATAAACAATGAATTAAATGATCCATCTTAGGAAATTAAACGATACTGTATTGCGAATCTTAATGTATTCTAATTTTACATTCCAAAAGAAGACCTGATTTTTGAAGTTACATCTATATCATTAGTAAATATTACTGGTATAAGTTTTTTATTATATAAGCATAGCCAAGAAATATTAAAAGTGTTTTGAATTTCTTAATGCACAAGCAGCTCATTGAAAGATTTAACAGAGCAGCAAAGTCTTGAGTTTTTTAGTGAAGAAAATAAAAGCATTTATCACAATTTTGAAAGCATGCTGAAGTCAATTATTGATTAAAACGAAACAGATAACGAATCCTTCTAATCATCCAAAAAATAAGCTTGTTTTATTTTATCTTTTTTTTATCTTTTCTTTTAACAATAAAAATATTGTGTTACCTAACTTGTTAACTAAGTCATTTTTTTCTGAATATTCTCAAAACTTATCCAAAAGCAGTTGTTTGTCACCTCAAACGAGTGTTGTTTACAAACTAGCTTTTTTGAATATTAACCTTTAAATTAATTATTCAAATAATTTCTTTATAAAATTTTAAGCTATCACAACATGTCATGAAACATAAATCAGTATAATTTAGCATTAGATATTACTTTTAAACTAAAAAAAAATTATCAAAAATTATTCTATGGAAGCGTACAAGACGCCTAAATTAAGTTTATATAAATAAAATATTGTCTATGTGGAGTGATTTAATTTTATGATACAAAGGTTGGTTATATTACACTAGCTAAATGACATGATTTTATTATATTATCCAAAATAAAAAGAAAATAGCTAAATTTGCCACTTGAGAAGTGAATATGAAAGCAGATGGTAAGGCCAAGAGTTCGACCAGTCAAAATTCAAAGCCTGACGGTGGATACGGATGGATTATTCTTTTATCTATTTCAGTAATAATCAATTAAATTAAAATTAAAATAAATAAAAATTTGTATAAAAGTTAAATAATTTTATTCTTGTTGGATGCATGTACTCGCTTGGTATTATTCTAAAAGAGATAAAAGCTCACTTTAAAATAACTCAAAAAAAAGCCAACTTATTGCCAAGCTTTAACATTGGCTTCATGTTTTTGAGCGGCCCTTTGACGTCCGCTCTAGCGGCCCGATATGGCTGCCGCAAAGTCATAGTCATTTCTGGACTTGTTCACAGCGCAATGTATATAATCACGCCCCTGATGCCACAATTTGACCAAATCCTAGTCTCATTTGGCGTTCTAGGCGGTCTTTCTTATGGTTGCACTTTTTTGACCAGCTTTAACATACTTGTTGACTATTTTGATAGAAAACTTGGAATTGCCAATGGCATTGCCGTGGCGTCAAGCGGACTTGGCTCATTTGCATTTGCGCCAATGACTGGACAATTGATAAAAAGCTTTGGATGGAAAATTACCATGTACACAATGGGCTCGATTACATTTTTGTGTGTTTTGTTTGGCTTGTTGTTAAAACCGATCAAAATTGACCATGCTAAACCAATTGAGATTGAAACATTGCAACCAGAAAAACCAATGGACAAAATGGAGTCCCAAAATGTCAATGTTTTAAAAGAGATATTCAATTTTAATTTATTGATAGAAAACAAGCCATTTGCTTGTATAGTTATATGTAATTTTTTTATCTTTTTTGCCTACTACATTCCATTTATATACATACCAATCCGAGCGTATAGTCTCGGGATTGAGAACTACGCATGGATAATAAGCGTAATTGGAATGGCCAATATACCAATTAGGGTATTGTTTGGATTTTTGTGCGACAGAAAGTGGCTACGAGCCATACACATGAACACTTTTTGCTTGCTGTCAGCATTCGTGCTTCTATTAAGCTACAATAGCTTGAATAGCTTTGTACTTCAGATAGTGTTTGGCTTATTGTTTGCTGTACCAATGGCGGGTATAAATTGCTTGCCCACCAAGTACATAGTAGATGTAGTTGGACCTGATAGTTTTAGAAATGCAAACGGAATAACAAATCTATTTAGAGGGTTGGGAGCTTCATTGGGGCCATTTTTAGCAGGTAAATTTGTTTTGGCCAAGACCAAATTTGAGCTGATATAATAAATAAAATTATTAAAACTATTTAGTTGTTGTTCTTTCTGCGACACCTAGCATGTAGAGTGTCTGAGCTCACAACCACCATTTGGCAGTGTGGAGCTGTAGGAGCCTATCTACTAAACTGTGATGCTTTTCCATCTTATTGAGCTTTGATTACTGATCTTTTCACAAGATCCTTTACCAAATTTACCTTCATAAAACATACTTCTTAGCGAAGCTGTCTACAACAACTTCCCTTTCATATTTGGATTCCATATCTGCACCGAATTGCCAAGATGAGGTCTCATCATAGATGTAAACAGTATTACGCCCAACTTCTCCTCTATGCTTATATTTAGAACTAAAAATTTTTAAAAATTATTTTATCTATTTTATCTTCAGCTCGTGATTTAATCTAATTTAATTATTAATTTTCATTTAAGCAAGCTTGTGTGAACTTGTTAACAGCAATTTATACGCTTTTGTTTTTTCGGGATTTTCATTTTTGGCTGCTTTTTTATTTAGTTTATTATCAAGTATGTTAAAATAATAAAAAAAATATTTTTTCATCATTTATTTGTTTATCTAATTTTATTTTAAATATTTTTTAACATGTTATTTTAAATTAAGCTAACTAAAAATTATCTCCAAAACGATAGAAATATTTAAATTATGACTAACTGATAAGCATAAAAACGTTATCTTAAGAAAAAAGGCAGTAGGTTAAAATATTAATGTGTCAAAAAAGCTAATTTTTTTAAATTAAAAATAATTAATTTCAAAAAGCTTTACCGAAAACATTAATATTAATGACTCAATTTATACTTAACAAAAAAAGTCTAATTAGCTATTCTGACATAGAGCCAAAAGATAAAGCTAAAATGCTTGCAATTTTGAAAAATTTAAATCGTAAGAAATCTAAAGAAGAAATGAAATAATCAGTTTGATCAATTTGGCATTTTGATTTTCTGATGATCGTTATTTGCAACCAAGACTCAATATTCGATGTGATGAAGAAGTCTATTGAGTTTAAATTTACGATTCGATTTTGGGCGGTAATGGCCTAAATTTAAAGGACCGGTGGACCGTCTCTTTTCGAATTTTTCTCAATGTTAAGATCTAGAGTCGGAAATTCTAAAATAATTTATTTCAAAATTATAAGGTTGTTAACTGCAAATACTAAAACATACATCGAGTGACTCCAAATTAACTGAATGTTTCATTCTAGAAATAAAAACCTTAACGTTTCTTCATTTAAGCATTAAATTTTGAGCACTTTTTTTACGTCAATGACTTGCACTTTTCAAAAAATGAATTTTCTATTAATTTTTCGTTTTTCATGAAAATTTAAATGTAAAGACTGAGGTTTTTCATATTTCGATAAAATTTATTATTTATTTTCAAATTAAATTAATTTACTTGTCAAGTCACATATAAACAAGTCTGAAATGAGCAGAAAACATTAAATTAGTTTTTCTTACTTTAAAGACTTAAATATTTTGTTTTTTTTGGTCACATCAAAACAAAATTTTTCATCTATCAAATATTTCAAATATATTTTTCATTTTTTTAGCCCAATTTTGATCACGTATTTTGTGACCAGTGGCGGTCCTATCACCTAAAAAATTTTTGGTCCCAATTGATATTCTTTTGTTTCTGAATATAGAATTAACCATTACTAACATTCAGTCATCTGGAATACACTTCATTTTAAGCAATAATTATAGATTAAATCAAGTTGTTATTCTGTTGCTTGGTGATAGGTAGTTTTGCTTCTTGGCTTACCACAAAGTCACGAAATGTTCTGAATCTCCATAGACTTTTTTAAGGCTTTTATGATGCACTCCTAAGGTTCCGGCCTTGGTGTTTTTGGCTAATATTACTTGGTAACTTTGCTCAATGTGACGTTTTATGATATCAAAAGTCAGCCAATTTTAGGACCAATTTTTTAGATAATTGATATCACATTTTTAGAACCCAGTCGCCCTCTTTGTACGAGCTGGGCCTGATTTTATGATCATATAACCATTAATTATTTTTATTTAATTTAAAATTTTTTATTAATCAATTTCTTCAATACAGAATATAAAATTTTGTGTGAGTTAACATTTTTAGATTTTTAATAATTTATAAAAACAAATAAAAGCTTTTAAGCTAAAAATTTCCCTTAAGTGTTAAAGCTAATTTAAAGAAATAAATTTGTTAAATTTGCGTAGAAGGAAGCATTGAGCAGAGATGCCATGATTCACCTGGTAAAATACAGCATAGAATCCTCTAAATCAACACCAACCATTCTAACATATTTTAATTTTTGATTGCCTGTTTCAAATAAGATGACAAATAATTTGCTCTACCACCAATAAATACATTAAATGGTATTTGCCAGTAAAAATATGAATTTTCTTTATTGTCTCACCTTGATGTTTAGTAAGCGATTAGCTTACAATTTTTCTATTCTTATTAAGCTTTTTTTATTTTATTTAAATTCTTATAAAGTTAAATAAATTTGATAAAAATCTTAGCTATTTTTCAATGAAATTTGATCTTAAAAAAATATAATATAAATTGTTATAAAATAAGAAAAAAAAAAATTCAAATTTCTAAATAATGATTGATTATTCTTTGATTGGAGTTTGGAATGGTACGATTATTCTGCCAACAATGCCAATTATACTTTTGGCGCATTTTTTCTTAAATGGTGATGACATGGCCGGATATTTGGACGTTCCAACTCAAATGGCCACTAAAATAAGAATTGACATTTTTCAAGATAAGAGCCAAACAATTATCTTCAACGCTACTTCGATTGATTTATCATTTTATGGACATAGCAATAATTCTAAATTAATTGGTACAGTGTCAAGTTTTTCCAGCAAATTTCCGGTTCAGTTTGAAAAAGTTAAAGACTTGTCAGAATATGCGGTCAAGCGACCTCAGACACCAAAATCACCATACGACTATATCGTAGAGGAAGTAGCAATAGAGAACAAAAAAGCGAATGCAGTTTTGTCAGGCACATTTACTTATGGTGAAAATCCAGTAGCAGCTGTGGTCCTGTGTCATGGCTCGGGAGGGCACGACCGTGATCAGACAATATTTGACCATAAGCCATTTAAAGTAATAGCTGATTACTTGACCAAAAATAGGATAGCTGTTTTGAGATATGACGAAAGAGGTATCAGAAATTCCACTGGAGATTTTACCAATGCCAGTGATGTTGATTTTGCTGAGGATGCCATTCTAGGTATTGAATTTCTTAAGAACAGAAAAGAGACAAGCAAGGCGTTTCTTGGACTTGTGGGCCACAGCAAGGGCGGCTTGACTTCAATTATTGCCTCCAATAGATCCAACCTAATCGAGTTTATTGCTCTTTTGGGCTCACCAGGTGTCACAGGGGAAGAAATACTTTACGAACAGACTAGACTAATATTGGAAAGCCAAAATGTATCTTCAAGCACTATAGAAATTAATATCCAAGTTGCCCATAAAGTTTACCAAATTATTAAAAATGAGCCAGATAATTCGATTGTTAAGCTTAAAGTTGAAAAATATTTCAAAGAAAGTTTGATCAATGTCATATAAAGATTTTCGGTGACATTTTAAAAATTGTCACTTATGTTAATATTTTTTTAAATTTTTGTTAAATTTTATAAATTATTTTTATTATATAATAAAATGGGGGGGGGTGAAGTTTGTGGCAAAGAAAATTAAAGCAAAGAAAATATTTTAAAATTTTTTATGATTACCCAGGAACCAATTCCTAACTAGGATCTTGTAAAAACTTATAGGAGTTAATAAGAACACGATTCTTTATAAGATCTTAGAAAGTTCTTGGCTAAATTCTTATTTTTAAAATTTCAATGTTTACTTTTTTTGTTTTTTCTAAAAAGTAAAAACAATTTTAAATTTATAATTTTTTGTTTGTTTGTAAGCAATTGTAATTTGAAGAAAAAATAAAGAAAGATTAAATAAAGCCAATTAATTAATTCAAAAATTCAACACCAAAAACTAATTAAATCGTCTCTAGTTCCAACCACTAGATCACCATTTCGTAAACCCACAAGTGAAACAATTTCATTATTAGTTTTGATAATATTTTTCAAACTACCATCATTTAAATTCCAAATATTTATATAATAAATATCATCTCCGCTAGCTAAATCGCCATTAGGTAAAACAGTAAGATAATTAATCATGTGTCCAAAATTATTAGTTAAGATCATTTTTACAGCTGCATCGGTAAGATTCCATATTTCGATTTGGCCAAAATCATTTCCAGTTGCTAAATCACCATTTGGCAAAACTTCAAATGAAAGAATTCTTGACGCACTAGATAAAGTCATTTTTACAGTTCCATCTGCTAAATTCCAAATATTTATAAAATTCATATCATCTCCGCTAGCCAAATCGCCATTAGGCAAACAATTTAGAAATGTAGTATAGTAGCTTGTTTTACTCCTTAAAATCATTTTTAAAGTTCCATCTGTTACATTCCATATTTCTATTCGGCCAAAATCATTCCCACTTGCTAAATCACCATTTGGCAACACTTCTAGTGAAAAAATTCTCCCATATGTATTACTTTGTAGAGTCATTTTTACAGTTCCATCTGTTAAATTCCATATTTCTATTTGACCAAGGTCATTACCACTTGCTAAATCTCCATTTAACAATACCTCAAGTGATAGGACTTGTAGACTACTAAATAAAGTCTTTGTCACAGCTTTACTTGTTAAATCCCATATTTCAATTGAAAAATCATTTGCTATCGCTATATCACCATTATTTAGCTCAGCTATTATTTGGTTACTACTTGATGGACTAAACAAACCAAACTGACCACATACTAATTAAAAAAAATATTCAATTTCTGAAATTAATAAAATTTATTACAATTAATATTTGAATAACTTCTATTGCATTCATCTTTTTTTACTGTCACGTTACTATCATGATTTATAATTGATACTCTATCAGAATAGCATTTACTAAAAAGAAAACAAGTTTTTTCTTTTATCATTCCGTAATGGCACTCATGTCTTAATGAGCAAAGCTTGGAACAATTTACTATTGCATTACTTTTCATATTTATTTTTTCAACATCGTTATCATAAAAGTATTCTTTAAGTTCTATATTTTTTCTTATTTCGAACCTATTCTGGACTATAGTTGCCTTAATTAAGACAAATGTCCAACAAAATATAACCACTGACTGATAAGTGCTCATTTAAAATAAAATTATTTTTTTAGTCCCTTAAAATGACTTTTTATCAAGTTATTTAAAATTTCGCACATTCCTTGTCCAAATAATCAATCAATTATTTAATATTTAGATAAAAAATCGATATTAACTTAAATATATCAAAAAAGTAACAATCGAATATTTAAATTATTTGTCAAGGGAAGGAGTTTAATTTTTTGATCTTTTTCTTGATTTTTTATTCTTCTCATTTATTAACTTTATCGTAGAAAAAAGATTGTTTTACTAGTCCAATAAAACATATTTTTTTTATATTTCTAATTTTTTTATTTGATTAATTTACAGTGCAGGTTTTTGAATTTATTTTAAAATATTAATAATAGACAAATATTTTTTCAAAACGTTATTTAATTAAGTTCTAAGAAGAAGTAGCAAGATAGGAATTATTTTGAAAAAGGTAACCGCAAAAATGTTTAGAATTAAAGCCTAGGATTAATAAATCAACTCAGCCTACTGCTCGAGAACTACCATAATCAGCCACGTTGATGCAGCAATTGGTCAAATTAGATGGTAGTTTTAGTACAATGACTAATGAGCTTTTTTTTGAGGGTAACTTAAAATAGCAGTATTTAAGAATGCCAGGTTAATTGAGCATAAAAAATTGATAGCAATTATTAAAATAGCAAAAGAAAAAATTAGCACCAATTAAATTAGCAAGTTTTTACTATGAAAAAAAAAGTTGAAATAAAAAAAAAGATTAATAGTCTAATATTGAAGATAAGTTATCATAAAATTTATCAAAGGTATCCAATGAATAAGATTCATAGACCGGAGTCATAGAATAAAAATTGATCCGAATTGGAATCGATGCCTGGCAATTTTTTTGTTAAAAAATCGGGTAATTTAGCTTATTTTCGATAGACATTTTGGTTCAATTGGATACTCTGGTAAATTATCTTTTTTAACTCTATTGAAAAATTGTCGGTCAGCACTGTATGAAGGCAATATTGTGACTACTTCTTTGGACATCATAAGATCAGAATTTACATTGGTTATAATTTGTCTTGGAGCTACATTTGACACAACTTTTGAGCTGACTAGAGTAGTGTGTTTAATCTCTCTCCTCCGTTCTTTTAGTTCAAAGTCTGAGGACTTAGGAGCATGATTTTGGTGAGTCTCATCTCCGAGATTGTTAAAATATAGTTGATACTCTTGCCCTATTTCGGAAAATATTTTATATTTTTTTATTTATTTTTAAATTTAGAAAAGTTAAGATTTTGATCAACTTTATAACCTAAAAGAGTTATTTTATTGACAACTTTTATTTCATTTACACAAAGATAAATCATTTCGGAAATAATACTTTTTTTTTTTAAAAATAAGTAATTCAGTGTCCAGCGAATTTGAATAAAAAACTGCTAGTAGAAAAAAAAATTCTTTTCTATATTTTATGACTCAAGATATTTGAAATATAATTTAGGAAATACTGAGAATTTGGTAGTATCAACATCAAAATCGGCAAATGACAAAAAAAGCATTTTGAATTTTTTTATTCAATAATTACAAATTGATTTTTGATCAATTCAATTTTTTCAATTTCAAGATTAGCCAACAGGCTAGTGCCCTTGTCATAAAGATTGATTGACACTTCATTTAAGTTATATAAAATAATTCTACAAATTAAAAATGAATAAAACGTTTTATTAATTTATTTAAAAAAGTAAAAAATTGAAATATTTAAATTTAATTTTTTGAATTTTTTTACAAAATGTGAGAAAAATTGAATGCTTAAATCATATCCTGATCTTGATGTTGGTTCTATCAGATTCTCACTATTCCTTAAATTATATTTCGAGTCATTCTTTTTTAAATTCTGCCTTATATTTTCAGGAGAATAATGGAAATAAAGTGTTTTCTATCTAGTATTCTATCTCGAAAAGCATATAATCCCTATTTTTCTAAGAATTTGTTAATATCATTAAAATTATTTACTTCAAATTTGAATTTAACAGTTTAAATATAGATAAATAATAACTCTTAGTCACTTTAATAAAAGCCTCTTTTGAGAAATAGCATAGGAAAGTAGTATATATAAAATAGTAATGAAAATAATAAATTTTAAAATTTTTCCTTTTTCATAAACTTGAATCCAATTTATAAAAGTGCTTAAAATTTGGTGTAAATATCTTGTTCCGTTCAAAAGTTATTCGATTAAAATCAAAAATATACCAAATTTTTCTTTTTTTAAAAAAGGTTAAAATTTCAGGGTTATTTGAGTATATCTTATGAACAGAATGTAATAAAAATAAGATCTATATATCATTTTGATCCTTGTTTAATTATCTTTCAAATCATATATAAAACTTATTAAAATTATATGAAAAACCAGGAGGACATTGAGACTATTTATATGGAGTCAAGCCTATGCGGTTTATTCCCGTGACAGAAAAAGCAAATAAATAAGAACATAGTGTTTTGTAATAATGAAAGGCTAATGTATGTATGTATAAAATTTCAAAAGTTTTGGATGAACCAATCGCCAGATTTTATCGAAAACAAATACGCGCCAACCTTTTTTGAACACCCGTTACTTCATGCTAATTTAGAAAAATTTAGGGTGAAATATTACTTAAGATTAAAAAGTTCAAGTTTTTCTGAACTGAAACGATCAAATTGAAAGGAACTTCACCTTAACCTCAACTCTGTTTGTAAAATAATTAAATTGATGACTACAATTCTTTAATCTTTTTCGCATCAAATACTTGGAGTTTCTTCTAAGATATTGCTGTCAGGCCTAGTGTTTAAGCTGTGAATAAATATTTCTAAATCAAATTTTTTTTTTTGTTTAAATTGAAAAAAAAAACTGTAAAAAATTAGGAACTCGAATAACTTGAAGTTTTAACACATTTATTGAATGACTTTTACTTGACTTAATGACTTTAAATTAATTCTGCTATTATACAATATGTATAAAATTTGAATGCCTAATGATACAAAATAAACTTTAATATTAAAATATTTTAATTTATTTCCAAATATAATAAAAAATTTAGTAATATTTTACCAAATTTTGTCACATATATACCTCAACGAAAATTAATATGCTACTGGCCAAAACAAAACTGACTTGGAAAATGCCATGTCAAGTGTCATTTCAGAATTGAATCAACTAACCTATCCATGGTTCAGAAGTTTTTTGGTATTTGATCCTGTCCAAATTTTGGCACATACTAAAATTCCAGTGTTCGCTCTATGGGGCACAAATGACATACAAGTGCCTTCTTATCAAAATCTGGAACCTGTTAACGCAGCTTTGGAAAAAGCTAACAACAGAAATTTCAAACTGATGACTTTGGAAGGCTTAAATCATTTATTCCAAGCAAGCAAGACCGGCTCAACAGACGAATATGGACTTATTGAGAAGACTTTCTCTACCGAAGCTCTCCAAATTCTGACAGATTGGATACAGACAGAATCTGTTTCGAAAATAAATTCATTTATTGATTTTTTTCGATATATTTTATTCTATTTTTTTAAAATTTTAATATAATTTTTTTTTTAAATAATCAACAAAACGTCGAAAAATAAAAAGCAAATATTAATTTGGTTTTTCCTTTTTAAAAAAAAAGTTAATAAATTAAATAATTTTATAATTGCAATTTATTTGAATAGTATTTTTATTTTAGTTGTTTTTTAAAATCATAAAAATTTTATTTAGGACTAAGATAATTAGTTCACAATATTATAAAAAATAAATTTTATATTTTTTAATTATTGAAAATTTTTTTTTAAATTGATTTTATTTTATTAGTATTTTAAATAATAAGTTAAAAATGGTAAATGAGTCATTATTTTTGGTTTATTTTATATTCGCCAAATTTTCATTATAATAACTTTCATTTATGATTTTTAAAAAAACATCAAATGACTATGATTACTACGAAAAAATAATTCAAAAAAGTAATTTTACAGGTATATTAGTTTTAAAAACTAAATATTTCAAACTCACTGCGGTTAAAAGAACCTTTTTTCCCAAAGCTGTCATCAATTTTATTACTTTTTTTTAAATTTTTTTTTTAACTTAATTAAAAAACAATAAATAGTAAAAAAGAAAAATAAGCTAGATTTATTTTTTATTTTTAGATAATGCAACAAAATAAAAAATTTTTTTATCTTTTAATTTTTCTAATCCTAGTTGGTCTTTTAAATTATGAGAATTTTAAGATTGTAGAGGACAAATACCTATATTTTTTAGAAAATCAGGCACATAAACTTAGCTTGATTCATGATTATAACATTTATTTTGTCAAAACTCACAAAACTGCCAGCAGTGCCTTGCAGAATGTGCTCATTCGTCTGGCTGACCAGCGAGAAATGAGAGTTGTTAGCGATCTGAAGCTAGAAGGCCTTTTGCCCAAAAAAATAAAGTCAAATAATAAAATTTTTCTCATACATAATAGACATAACAGAACAGTTGCTGAGTTGGCATTTCCACGCAACCATTCTCTCTACATGACAATATTGCGCAAGCCTGCAGATCAGCTTTTATCTTCAATAAACTATTTTAGGGATCTAAAAGATGAAAGAGATACTATTATGAAAAATATAGATAATGAAAGCATGATGAAGCTTCTTGCCAAAGGAAAGAGCATTTATTGTCTGCTCAGAAACTCGGCAAGCTATGATCTGGGACTGGTTGGCTGTGCCGAATCTTACAAAGGCTCAGAAGAAAGCCTAATTGAACGGTTCACCAAAGAGTTTGATCTGGTCATCTTGACAGAGTACTTCAATGAGGGTCTAATCATGCTGAAGAAGCTGCTCAACTTGTCCTATGAAGACATTGTTTGCTTGAGTGTTAATCAAGGCACCAAAAAAGTGAACAAGAACGACCGCAAATGGGCTGAGAGCGTTATTGCCAAGGTGAGCAATGCAGATGTCATTTTGTACAATTATTACCAGAAAATATACCAAAAGCTTTCACTAAGTCTACAGAATGAGTTAAATGAGCTAAAGAGGCACATTAAAATGTACGAAAATAAATGCACCGATGGTAGAGAACAAAAGTACTTTTATGGAAATGTGCCATTTGTTGGCTATTCACTGAGAAAAAACCTCACAGGTCATTTGCAAGATTACTGCAAGAAACTGACCATAACAGAATTGGATTTTTTAGAATTTATAAAAAAAAAGTCAATTAAAAAATGGAAATTTTAATTTTTTGTTTATTTTTTTTTGATACTGTTTTTAAAAAGATAAAACGTGATGGTACATAAAATTAATGATATTTAGATAAAATTGATTAATTTATTTAATTTTGTTTTTTTATCTATTTAATCATATTTAAAATTTAACTAAAAGATGAATATGGCTAAAATTTGAATCTTATCAATTTTTTATTGTTAACCAAATACAACGCTTACAGACGCTTTAAAAAATATATTAGTTTATTGTTTAAGAATAATAAAATAATAAAATCTTCCGGGGTTTAGTTAAGAGATTGAATTTAAATTAAGAAATTAAAAGCTTTTAAAAGTAATGAATTTTTTTTATCAATTTATAAATATAAATTCAATTACTAACATTAAACTTTAATAATTCAGTTTGATTATTAGATTAGTCAATAAATTCAGGTTAAGTTTTATTATTTTAATAATAGTATAAATATATATAATATTATATATATATTTTAAATATGAAACTTATATAAATTAAGAAAAAGATCATGAATTTTAATTCTTTTATAGATATTTGTAATTATCAATTATAACTTTTTTTTTTCGATTATTTAAAAACTTTATAAAAAATTAAAATGAGTTTATTTTGAGAGCCAAAAAAGTTTTTCATCGATTGGTTTCTGAATCATATTTTTTAAAATCAACTGTTTATTTTCATGAATTTATAAAAAAGTGCCTTATAGGTAAATTATAAAAAGACTATAAGAGTCATACGTTTCTATAAAGAATTCTGTTTTTTTTTGATTATTTTTCATTTAATTTAAACTTAAACAATAATTTAAAACTTTATCGGCTACTTTTATGAAAAGTAACACATAATTGTCACGAAATAAACAAGATTTAGCAAAATTTAAGGGTCACATATTTGCTAATTTCTACACTATATACTTCATCATTAACATAAATCACACAGCTTTTGAATTTTTTATAAGACCTGATTTGGCATTTGTTAGCAACTTCAGTTTAACTGTTTTTTTTAATTAAAATTTTTTTAAGAGTTCAATTATTTGAAAAGGAGGCTTGTCAAGTTCCAATTCAGAAATATTTGATTAATTTTCTTCTTTTAAATAATTTAGTCCTGTAAAATGCTTAATTTTAAGCAAAGGACATTTTGAAACTGAAAATATGATGTTTTTTTGGACATAGAATTCAAATATCATATTATTTTGAATTCTATGTCCAAAAAAACATTTGAGTGGACTCGATTTATATTTTTAAATTTTGACCTCTATGGGTACTGTGGACCGAAAGTTGATCAACTCAAAAACAGTTAAAAGTATTCAAATTCATATAAATAATGACTTCAAAAGCTTGATATAATAACCGTCAATTTTTTGTTTTTCATTTCTGTTAGATACAATAGGCTTCCTATAACAGTTTATACTATCCATTTTATAAAGTTCTTTGTGGATTAAATAACTTCTAGTTTTCTCAATTTTAGGCTGGTTAAACCCATTTAAACACCTTTCTTCTTAGTTTAGATATCTAATTAATTTAGGTATTATGGTTAACCTGTGTTGAATATCTTCTAATATTTTCATATCTTTTAATAAATATGGTGACCATAAAGGTATGACATACTCAAGGTTTGGTCTAATATAACAAGTATATAGTCTTTTCCATAAATTTGTTTCACGTTTTTTAAAAGTTTTCTTCAATAAACCTACCATTCTGTTACTTTTATTAGAAGCTGCTTTACATTGATCTTCAAATTTCAGGTTGTTTTTAAGAATGATTCCTAAATTTTCCTCTATGTTTGTTTTACTCAGTTCAATTTGTTTGTCGCCATCATTTAAATAATATTTGTATTGATTATTGTTCTTACCACTATGCATTACTTTACATTTATTAAAATTTAATTCAATTAAAAATTTATTTGGCCATTTTGTTATTTTGTATAAATCTTCTTGTAATGACTTTGCTTCTAATTTGTTTGTTATTACATCAAAATTTTTTGAATTTTGCAAGAGATGTCGGATAAATATGGTTCTCAGCTAAATTATTATTTGTAGTATTTACATTTGTTTTTGCTACATTTTTTAATTGTTTAATTATGTGAGTAAATGTGAGCAACATCTTACAGTTCTTGAACCCACTTTGCAATCACAATAACATGATTTTATTGGATCTTTTTCATTTGATCATAAAAGTAAAAAAGAAAATAAGCCATCCGAGTCAAACAATAAATTCAGTTTTTAATGAATTTTAAATATCAAATAAAGTTTTTTGAAGCTTTTGAAGTCTTTAGTTATATGAATTTGAATACTTTTAACTGTTTTTGAGTTTATCAACTTCCGGTCCACAGTACCCAAAGAGTTCAAAATTTAAAAATTAAAATCAAGTGCACTCATACATTTTGAGGTACAAATTAACCCTGTTGTCAACAATAAAACCATATAAAAGCATTTAAATTAAAACTCAAAAAAAATTGTATCAAATCTCAAAATTTAGGCCGCTTTCTTCAAGAAATGGAAAACAAATTCAATTTTTTTTTCAAAAATTAATAAAAAAAATGATCTTATTTTGTTATTTTTAAATTAATTTAAATTTTGAATCTTATTAGATTTTTTTAAATGTTAAAAAACACTAATTTGTATCAATTATTAAAAAAGCCATTCTAGCCTTTTTTGGTCAAGGTGATTTGGGCACGTTCCCGTATATAATGACCATTTCTTAAACAAGAAAGGTGTTAGTTTATAAGTATAAAATTTCAGCCATTTCAATAAAACAAAAACGGTCACTTATTATTGAACACCCGCTATATTTTTACATTAATAAATTAGAAGGACTTTTTTTAAATTAAATTTTCAATAATTTTTTACATGTGTCAGAAAAGTATCTATTTTACTGGAAAAAAAGTTTCGTCTGAATTTCTACATTGGCACCACTTGTTAATAACTAAATTTTAACAAAATGCTCCTAAAATAAATTTAAGTTTATAATGCTAACTTACATCTAAATAAATTTGATCAAAATTATACTTGAACAAAAAATTGAATTTAAATTTAATTTTCAATCAAAGCTTATGAGATAATATTTGCTCCAAATTAGCTTAAAAATCGAGCATAATTTTCATTTCAGTCCAAAGTCGAACATACTTTTAAAATGAAAAGAAACTTATAAATTTTCCATTTTAAACTTTTCTGTAACCAAAAAAATGTGGAAAGTATCTGCTTACAAAAATTGCTTGAACATTATGGAAAAAAAACTCACAAATACCAGTGCACAAAGTGCCAGATTTTTAAGCGGGTGGGACCCAAAAGTATACCAAAATATTTAAGAGTAATTCCACTTAATTATATAATTAAGGCAGTGTCAAAGCTTCTTGACCATCATAACCACGACACCAGAGAAGGTCTGAGAAACCTGTTCAAAGACGTAAGTCTTTCTCTTGTCTTTAATTTCAATTTTTATTAATAAAAAATTGCCAGCCTTTGTTCATACCCAAATACAACATGTCTCTTGACCAAGAGCGCCAGCTGGCATATGACAGGTTAAAGAAAATTTGTGACTCAGGCCTATTTTCGGTCAAAGACTTCTGGCACAACCCGAAAAACATTTTTGCAGCTCATGAGATCACTGGAATGGTGGATCCGTCAACAACCACCAAGTTAACTGTCCAGTTTAACTTGTTTGGTGGCACACTTTTGAAACTCGGCACCACACACCATCACCAAATGCTCGATTCAATAGACAAGTACACAAAAATATACCAAAAAACAAAAAATTCTTATTTCTTTTTCCAGATTTGAAAAAGTTGGCTGCTTTGCTCTTACCGAGCTAGCTTATGGTAACAATGCAGTTGAGATGGAAACCACAGCTCATTATGACAAAGAAAATCAGCAGTTTGTTATAAATACGCCAACAACCAAAGCGCAAAAGTACTGGATTACCAACGGAGCTGTCCACGCACATTACGCCATTGTGTTCGCTAGGCTTATTCACAACAATGTAGATGAAGGCTTGCACGGCTTTTTGGTCAACATCCGCGATGAAAAAGATCTGAGTATTAAAGAAGGCTGCAAGGTTTGGGACATGGGCTACAAAATCGGCCTGAATGGAGTAGACAATGCGGCCTTGTGGTTTAACAATGTGCGCATTCCCAGACTCAATCTTCTCGATGCTCATTCGTCTATGGACCAAAATGGCAATTTTAGTTCAAAAATTGAGGACAAGTCGGCCCGAAGACGAAAAAGATTTTTAGTCTTGGCTGACCAATTGTTGTCTGGTCGAGTCTGCATTGCCTCAATGACCCTTGGCTCAATTAAGCTTCTTCTAGATCAAACAGTAAGAATATTAGACAGTTTAAGAGCATTTATGTCCAAACTTAATTAATCTTGGCAAAACATATGGTCCCTATAAGTTAAAAAATTGTGACCAAACAACCATTTGGTCAAGATACCATAGATTGATTTAATTTTATATTCATTCTTAGATCTCCACTTAACCAATTAATTTTTAAAAGATATATCTAATTAGAGATTAAAAAATAAAAACTTTTTTTTATTAATTAAATAATTAAAAAATAAATTAAGATAAAATTTTTAATAGTTATAATTTAATAAAGGTACGCTATGCATCGAGTCGTTTGTGTGTAGGACCAACTGGTAAATCGGACACACCAATCCTCAACTATCAGCTGCAAAACAGAGCTCTGATGCCATTGATAGCCCAGACATATGCTCTAAATTTTGTTATGAACTACATTCAGGACCGGTACGCAAACCAGTCTGAGGCCGACTATGCGGAAGTGGTCCGATTGTGCTGCATTATAAAGCCATTGATCACTTGGCATGGCGAGAACACGGCTTCGGTGTGCCGCGAAAGATGCGGCGGACAGGGATTTTTGTCTGCCAATCGATTCGGCGACGGAATCGCCGGAATGCATGCAGGAATAACAGCTGAGGGCGACAACAGGGTCATTCAGCAAAAAGTTTCCAAAGAGTTGCTCGAAACAGCCAACTTTGACTTGGTGGCAAAGCATCTTAAGCTCAGAGCTAGACCTTTGTCCGAACAGCATGCAGTAAACCATTTGGCTGGCGATTTTACATCAAGTGAATGGCTTTTGAAGCTGTTCAAAGCCAGAGAAGACTTTTTGCTGAATGAACTAGCTGGTCGAATGTTTGTGGCACAAAAAAAAGGTGTATCAGTATTTGATGCTTGGATGAAGCAAGAGTCGGACAATGTGCAAGCGTTGGCTACCGCTTGGGGAGAAAATGTGGCTATAGGACAGTTTGAAAAATCCATAGCATTGGCCGATGAATCACTTCGGGCCACTTTAAGACAATTGTTCAATTTGTACGCGTTGGACAGAATTTTAGCCGATGGTGTGTTTTATCTTGAAAATGGTTTTATAAATGCAGAACAGAGCCAAAAAATGTCAACTGAATTAAGACGTCTATGCGACCAGCTTGGCAAAGATGCCCTTGAGTTGACCAAAGGCTTTGGTATTCCTGATCACATGCACCATGCTCCCATAGCTCATGATTGGGTCAAATACAATGAAACAGAGAACAGAGGCGAATTTGAACACCAGTCTTACCGCTCCAAGTTGTAATTTTTCAAAAATTGGAACTTTTTTTTCTTGATTTTAGATAAACATAATTAATTTAATTATTTTATTAAATAAAATGTATTTTGAAAAATTGATTTTTGCCAACTAGTACCAATTTTTTAACTATCTATCAGAAAATTTATAAACTGGATTGAAAATGTAAGTATTTTTTTTTTAAAAATAGACCAATAAGCCAGATATCCAAAAAGAAAATTCCCAACGATGTATCACAAAAAAAAATTGGTTAAAATCCGAATTGTCAAATTTTTTAAATTTATGTAAAATCCACATTTATAATATTTTTTTCAATAATCATTTTGATGAAAATTTTGTTATTTTTATTGAAATAAAGCTTATAATTTTTTTTACGGCGAATTTAGTCAAGCCTTTTGAAGATTTTTCTGTCCAAGCATTATTTGAGTAATGTTTTGGCAAAATTTTTTTATTCACTAATTTTTTGAATTTAAAATTAATTGATTTTTTAAAATAAATATTTTTTTATCTTTTTTTTCGAAAAATATTACGAAAATTTTCCTTAAAAAATGGTAAAAATCCTAGTGTCAAATCGTCACTGTAACATTTGGTATTATATATGACTCCAGATAATTCAAATTTCATACCAAATGAGAATTTCTTGGAGGAGGAAAATATGGTTATATAAATAACCATTAAGCACCTTATGAAATTTAATAATAAATAGTTAACTAAATACAAGGTACAGTCTAACCTCTTTAAACCGACCACTCTGGGAAAGGGGATTTTTGTCGGATAAGTGAGATTGTCGAATACCCGATAATCCAGAATACAGAAAATCGATAAAAATTGTCAGAATAAGGAAAAAAAGCTTTAATACAAAAATTTTATTAGTTATATATAAAAAAGAAAAAAAAATATTTAAGGTTAAATAAATTTAAAAAAAATCGCTAATTTGCAATTGTTTTTTTTAATTTTCAATTAAAGAATATAAGTTTTCTTTTAATTGATTTAAACAAAGCTATTAAATTACTGGCATTTAAAAAAAATTTTCTAAATTATCTAATTATACACCTTTTTTTTTGATAAGACTTTTGGTTAGATTTCATTTACATCTTTATCAGTCGAAACCTCAACGTGAACTACTTCATCTTCTTCGTCATTTTTGACTAAACTAATTATGTCATCGTCATTTAAGTTATAATCAAAAATGAATAAAATGACAAGATTTTTAGCCTTTTTTATATTTTTAAAAATTAAAAGCTCTGTTACTAGTCTTTAATAATTTAATATTTTTGCATTTAATTTTAATTGTCTTATTAATAATACTTGAAAAGTCCAGTTTTACATCATTTCAATTATTTGAATAAATAATTTTCCTTTTTAAATATTAATAAAAGTTCCAACTTTTTTCCATTATGTAAATGATTTTTATGAAACCACTTTTCATAGCAAGATTTCTATCTTTATCGATTACTTGGATTTGAAAGTAGATAATTTTTATTAAGAAATTTTCTGTCACAATTGGCAGAGGTGGTAGGTACAAGGTGACTTTTCTGCGTTTAAAAGCGGATTTTTACAAAATATTGGTTAAGGTTTGGTGTTTAAATATTGGTTCGGGCTTTTATTAGCGAAAAATTAATTTTGAGAATCTTAATTTTGTTGGATTTAATTAAAAAATAATTATTTTGTGATTTTTTTAAGAAGATTTGTGTAAATCTCTGAAAGATTTGATCTTTCTGGTTTCACATGTCTGGGTTAAATAATTAGTTGTTTTGTTCAAAGCTCGAATTTATTCCCCTTTAAAAATAATTTTTCAATTAAAATCTATAATTGTTGTTCAAAAATAAAAATTTTAAAATATTTTTAAATAAAAAGTCTCAAAATATATTTATTTGAAGCATAGCATAGAGGTAAACACCATTAAATATCTCAATTTCTTAATTAAAAAATAAATTTACTAAAAAAATTGAAAAGAAATATAAATCATGATTTTTATTCATAAATAAAATGAAGTACAGATACACCGTAAAAATATTCATATCATTATTTTGTTTGTTAGGCTTTATAAAGGTAATTAAAAAAGATAAGATAATTTCTGGCAACGATGTCCGCTTGGAACGATTAAATAACAAGGTGGAAAAATTTCGTCTACTTGAACAATTAAACATTTACTTTGTCAAGACTCACAAAACAGCTAGCAGTGCTCTCCAAAATGTCCTTATTCGTTTGGCTGACAAAAAAAGTATGAGAGTTGTGACCAATCTTGGAAAAGAAAGTGTTCTGAAAAAATCTTCAAATGTAAATAACAAAATATTCTTTATACATGGTAGACATGATAGCAGATTGGCATATTTAGCGTTTCCACGCAACCATTCTCTCTACATGACAATATTGCGCAAGCCTGCAGATCAGCTTTTATCTTCAATAAATTATTTTAGGCATCTAAAAGATGAAAGAGATACTATTATGAAAATTATAGATAATGAAAGCATGATGAAGCTTCTTGCCAAAGGAAAGAGCATTTATTGTCTGCTCAGAAACTCGGCAAGCTATGATCTGGGACTGGTTGGCTGTGCCGAATCTTACAAAGGCTCAGAAAAAAGTCTTATAGAGCGGTTCACCAAAGAGTTTGACCTGGTCATCTTGACAGAGTACTTCAATGAGGGTCTCATCATGCTGAAAAGGCTGCTCAACTTGTCCTATGATGACATTGTTTGCTTGAGTGTTAACCAAGGCACCAAAAAAGTGAACGAGAATGAGCGTAAATGGGCTGAGAGCGTTATTGCCAAGGTGAGCAATGCAGATGTCATTTTGTACAATTATTACCAGAAAATATACCAAAAGCTTTCAAGTGTGCTCAAAGATGAAGTTGATGAGTTAAAGAGGCTTAATTTATATTATGAAAATAAGTGCACTAGTGGTAGAGAGAAGAAATATTTTTACCAAAATGTCCCTTATATTGGCTATGCCTTGAGACCAAACTTGACCGATCAATTAAAAGATTATTGCACTAAATTGACATCAACGGAAATGAAAATGAAAAATTATATAATAAAAAAATCTCAAAGTATTTGGGGACTTTGATTTTTTATTTCAAATGATTTTTTTATTTATTTGTTTTTTTATTTATAAAATGTGAACAAAAGTTAAAAAAGACTTTTGTCTATCTGATATTTGTTTACCAGTTAATTTTTTAAGTTAAGGGCTCCATAATAATTAAATCATTTAGCCGACTATTATAGTAAAAAAAATTACAAATTTTTAATAATATAAAAGTAAGAAAAGTATATAACATAATAAAATTGTGACTTTGGTTTTTTTATTTCAAATAATTTTTTAATTAAAATAAATCTTAATATTTTTAAAAAATTGTTTTGAGAAAAACAAGCTAGAAGTCTGTGGTAAGGATGAGAATGTTCAAAAGAACAACTTGAATTTTATTTGATCAAATCTTATTTAATTTTTTGTAAATTAATATTTTTGAATTATTGTAAAATAAAATTTAATTACATATTTGATATGAAGATTCTGGTACTGAGTCTGATCGAAAGCTTACTTTTAAAGATTACAATTACATTTTTACAGACAATAGAAGAGATTCTTCATCTAAATATAAAAAACTCGCCACTGATTCTAATTCTGTGACTCAAGGAGTTAGGGTATGTAAGTATATTGTAATGAGATAGATATATAGCATTGAGTCTCATACAGCGGTCAGAAAACCCCTCTTTAACATTAAAGATAGACTAAAAAGAAATCAAAAATGAAAAAAGAGTTTCTTACAAAGGCACTGGCAAATGCAACATTTATACAAGAAGAGTTAATAAATTAATAATTTCCTGTACATCCGTATTTACAAACAGTGAAAAGAATGGGATCAATTATCCTTTGGACACTGTAGTGGCTGTTCTGGATTAATGATTAGTCAAAGAGGTCATTAAAAGTTTCATTCGAAAACACCAAGAAGCTGAGAGTCTCAACTGCTGCTCTTGGAGAAAATGTATACCAAAAAATCGACTTGCCAACGATGTTACATGTATTCTTGAAAATAAATCACGTGATAAAACTCGGGCCCGCTATCAAAATTTAAAAAAAAAAATAATATTAATCTTTTTAATATTACTAATTATTCATTTATTTAATAATTTCAAAATTAGAAAAAATTCCCATACAAAGCTTAGTTTATAAATAAAGGCTTAAAATTGAGTTTAAATTTTTAAATTATTTTTTATTAGAAAATGGGTACTTTTGGTGTATCAAAAATTTTGACTAAATTAAGAATCAGCAATTGTATACATGTGAATTCTGCTTTTTGTTTTTCAACCAAATATACAGACCAACATCTATGGACGAAAATTGATTGCCTTGAAAAAAAAGAACTAAATATAGGTATTAATAAGTATGCTGAAAAAAAACTTGGTACAATTATTAATGTACAGTTGGCAAGTGTGGGCCAGAAAGTAAACAAAAAAGGTGGTTTAATTAAAATATGAAAAACGTTTTTTAAATTATTTTAAATTTTATAGAAGTGTTTGCTTCAATTGAGAGTGTTGATGGTTTTAAAGATTGTTATTGTCCGTTTAGCTGTGAAATAGTTGAAATAAATAAGACTTTGAATAAAAATCCTTTTCTAATACATGAACCATGCACTGAAACAAGCTGGTTAGTCAAAGTTAAAATTGGTAATTTATATGATTTTGAGAAATTGATGGACACTTCTCAATATTTGGAATTTTTGGGGAAAATTGGGACGGATATTAAATAAAGATTAAAAGAGATTAATAAAAAACATAAATAATGTGAGTGACACATAAACGAAAAAACATGTTTAAATATATATTATAATAGATTTTTATTGGATTATAATTATCTGTATTTTTCAAATAATTAGTTTATGTGTGATTTAATTAGTTTTTGTAAAAAAAAAATTAATATAAATTTTGTCAGAACCAAATAAAAAAAAAATTTAGTTATGCAACAAAATAATTAGTTCATGTTCAAAACAATTTTTTTTTTGCTAAATTTCATTTATTTCAAACTGAAATATTTTTAATCTAATTTATTTGTACATTTAACTCGTTAAAGCAGTAAATATGTTAAAGCACTGCTCAATTGGTACCTTGAGTGACAAAAAATTTGTTGATAGTATTGATTATAGTGAAAAAGGTTGGAAATTGGCTTCAAGTTATCTTTATAGTGGAAAGGCAGTAATGAAGCGTCTTGGCCATAGTAATAGTTTCGTATTAACTGATTTTATATACATGAGATTTGACGAATTAAAATCAAAAAAATATCTAGCAAAAAAAATTAAAAAATTGACTAATTACTTAGAATAAATTTATTTAGACAATAAAAAATTAATTGAGTCATAAACTAATTATTTTTTAACAATAATTTTGTCAGAAAGTAATTATTTCTGAAATACAGAAATAATATTATATTTTCTCATTTTTATTTTACTTTATGTTTAATTAATATAAAATAGCTATGATGTGGATTTCCACATAAAACGAAATGTGAGCTTAAAATGCTAATAAACATACAGTAGTAGTAGCAAATAATACTGCGATGTTAAGCTTCTTCGAAGCTATGGCAGTAAATTAGACTGCTTCTTGAGTCATTTTTCCAAGTTAATTTTGAAATTAATGATTGACTCGGAACTGACGATCTATTGAGGTAGACTATTTTAGGCATTAACTACTCGATTTCTTAAGAAATGATATCGTTGCATGCAACTTTTCACATCTCTCACTTTACATTTGTCATGTCTTCTTAATCTATACGATCGGTTTAGAGAAAAATTAATACCACTTTCAAAATTGATAATTTTATATCTTTTATTAATTCTAAAAAGTTGAATTAAGTCTCCTCTCATCCTTCTAACTTTGAGATTAGTTAAATTTAGCATATCAAGTCTTTTAGAGTAGTCAAATTTTCGAAGTAAAGCGATTATTTTTGTCATTCTTCTTTATACTTTCTCAATTTCAGAAATATTTTTTCAAGACTGGACACCATGAACTAATGACAAACTCTAAATAAGGTCTAACAAGTGTTGTGTAGAGCATTCTCAATGTACCAATGTTTAAATTCCTAAAACTTTTTCTAATCATAGCTAAAATACGATTTCCTTGACTCGTGCATTATTTTACTTGGTTAGTTCACTTCAAGTCACTTTGAATATATTAACTAAATCTTTCTCGAGAATTGTTTTAGATAAACTCTTTGTACAGTATTTGCTAAAAATGGTATAGTTAAACAAAGAATTTATTAAAATTAACCAAAATAAATTACATTAAAAAAAATACTGCAACAAAGTACACAAGACAAAAAAGACAAAATATTTAGCAAAATCATAAAGATCGCATAATAAAAAGTTAAAACTTAAAAAATTCTAAGAAAAAATGAGATTTTTAAGTCTTTTAAATTGGAAAATTTAAACAAAACTTGTTTTTTGTGTATAAAACAGGAAAAAATAACACAAAATTCTCTAATGTTTACATAACATTAATCAAATTTTTTTTTATTTTTATTAAAATTTAAATTACCGTATACCCTTGCACAGTGATGCATGCATCAAAACTTGAAATTACTACTATCTTTTTCAGTACAGCTCGATCATTTATCTAAATTCGATTAATTTATACCCACTTGATTTAAATTTTAAAAAAAGTAGATAATTTAGGTGCAATGGATATGGTTGCTTGCTAGAATGTTGCACTAATAACCACAAGCTAACTAATTATATTCTACTTTATTTAATTTCATTTATTAATTTAGTTATTAGAAAAAAATTCATTTATCAAAAATTAATAGACGTGTAATTAATTATTGTGTAAAATTACCTTTATTTTGACCAAGAAAAATTTTTTTAATTTTTCAAAAATTAATAAGGGAAGGATGAAAAGAATTAAATTTTATATATTTTTTATAAAAATAATTTATTATTAAAAAATAATTTTTTTATTAAAAAAAAATTCAATTTTCAAAATCTTGGTCTTAGGTAAACTTTGACTCCATCAACAGGCCTTAGAGTTGTGTACTGGACTACATCTAGAGATTGATTAGGCTCTAGCTCAAATTCAAAATTCTGAATCAACTTTGCCAAGATCAAATTTCCTTCAATCTAAATATTATTAAATTTTATTAATTTTTTAAGGTTATAATTAATAAACTTAATTTCGTACCTTTGCGAAATTTTGTCCTATACAATTTCTAGGACCCAATGAAAACGGGAAATAAGTATAACTATTTATCTTGTTTTCTTTGGCAAAAGAATGGTCTTTTAAAAAGCGTTCAGGCAAGAATTTTTCCGGATTTGGAAAGTATTTTTCATTTCGACCAATCACGTATACAGGCATCTAAAAAAAGTATACTTTCTTTATTTGATTGCTTTTGACACAAGTTTTACCTGAAACCAGGTTTTTTCCGGAATTTTGTGGCCGAGAATTTCGCACTCTTTGGCTGATAATCTTGAAAATGATGGAACTGGAGGCCATTTTCGCATTGCCTCTTTAAAAACAGCACTTGTGTATTCTAAACGTGCCAGGTCTTCTTGGCTAATAAATTCTTTTCTTCCCAATACTTGGTCTACTTCATCCCTCAGCCTTATTATTAAATTAACATTTAAACTTTTAAATAATAATTTAATTTAATTAGTTATTTTTGCACCATTGAAAAAAAGAATAGTTATTTTTATATTAACTTAAATTTATATCCACATTACTGATATGGAAAAAAAAACATCAATTAAATTTTAAATTTTAAGCCTAATAAACAAATATTATACTTTTTTAAAACATCAGAATTTTGACCAAGCTCGAGGAAACAAAATGACAAGGCATTGGCAGTTGTTTCTTGACCACCGACAAAAAAAGTTATAAAATCATCAACAAGTTTGTCAAAATCAAAATCCTCTTCGCTTTCTGAATTAAAAAATAAATTATTTTATTACCAATTTTATTATTTTTATCTTTACTTAAGTTCCTTATCATCAAAGATAGAATATTACGAGATAAAAAATTTTCCTCTTTTAACTCTTCTAGTTTAGCTTTGAGACTTTCTATGGAAAAAAACCTCAAATTGCGGATTGATTGTCTGAGCAATTTGATCTGGCCTCGCTTACATGGTCTAAAGGAGCATAAAGGGTCAGTTAGGTCAAGAGTTATGGCTTCGAGGCCGCGACAAATGTAATAGTTTAGCTTTGAGTTTGGATTATTAAGCGAATCAGTGTCCAGATCAAATGCCACTTTGGCAATTACGTCCAAAGTCATGTGATTTAGCTCATTGAAAAGACAAATGCAGTCATTTTGTTTGCTTAGATCGGACAGTCTTTGAACCAGCACATCTCCTTTTGAGTTAAACTCGTCCAAACTTTGCATTAGAATACTAAATTTAAATTAGTTAATTAAAAAGTAATATTTGCTGAAAAGATGGTACTCTTTTTTGAAGCCATTGTTCATTAGAGAGCGTCTAGAGCGCCATTTGGATTTATCGACCTCGGTCAGCAGGCCGAGTCCTAGAAATCTTTCACCCAGCGGAAAAGCGCCTACACCTTTTTTTGGCAAGTCCTCTTGGATTAGAGCTGTCTTGACCGCGGTCTCATCGTTAATGATCACGATCATTTGATCCAAAACCTGGTAGGCAAACACTGGTCCGTAAATCTTGGTCCAGTCCAAGTGAAGCTGCTGCAATATTTTGTTTGAGGATACATGTCTAATGATCTCAAAGTATTGACCAAAATAGAAGCCGATTATGCCGCTGGATCTAGGACCTGGCAGATGGCGATACTTGCGACGAAGTATATACAATTTAAATGAATGGTAAGTGAATGCACCAAACACAACAGCTAAAAGACTTTTAAGTATTTTCATTATTTTGCTTATTCAAAAATTTATTTTAATTTTTTATTATTTTATTCTATAAAGTTAAAAATAAAATTTTAAAATGATTAAGTTTTGAATGCATGAATGGTCAAAAAATGTTTGGAATGAGAACAGGTCAAACTATTAGTCCATGCATTTTAAATTTAAATTTTTGTATTTTCTTAATTTGAAAATTGATTAATTGCCTCGATTATATAAAAATAGTCAAAACTGAACTTTGAGCTGAACCGGTTTATCCGTCGTATGAGGACTAATGATAAGAAACGCCTCATCGATTGTGGTGAACTTGAGGCGAATCTAATCCATTTGGCGCGTCCTCTCCTCCATAGTCCAAGTACTGCTTTATTTTGTACGTGGATGTGTTTATTTCTGGGGTACTTGTTCCTGAATACGAAGGGGATGAGCGATGCTGCTCCTTAATTAAAGAGTATGGCTTCAGTCGGAGCAGTAAGTGAAACTTCCCGTATCGACTTTTCGAAGTTGAACCTGTTGATCTTAAGGATTAGGTCCATGAACCACCAGTACCCTCTCCGAGTGATTGGGGTCATTTTTAGAAAGGTGTTGACTATTGGGGAGACTTTTCCTGCGAAGCTGAGGTAATAGTTTAGTTACCTCTTTATCCGCTGTAACATCCTGTCCTTAGGATCTGATGTAAGTAAGGCTTCTGACATCTCCCTTATGAACTTAGTGGCCTCTGGCGCTCTACTAATACCTAACCCGTCCCATTCTGCTCCAAGGAACCTTATTCTTTTGGCCGGTTTTAATATGGACTTCTTAGTATTGTAACACTTCCTCCGGCGGACCCCGGTCTTCTGAAACCCTGCTGGATCTTTTCATATAAAATTTTGTTTTTTTATTTTTAATAAAGAAGTTAGAGAAGAAGATCTCTCTATTATTTAGTAGCGCACGCTATTCAAGTATTAATTACCCAACCGGCGTCCTTTAATTTGCCCTTTAGCACTTTGATAAAGTCTTGGAGCTTAACTTTATCTTTGTGTGCAATGATTAGGTCATCTAAATGACCATAAGTATATCTGGTGAATGTTTTGATATACTTAAGGACGCAGTTCAGCAGCATCTGCTGGATATAAGGGGCAATAGAGAGTCCAAAGGACATCCTATTGAAGACATAATACTTCCCACCATATCCGAAGGTAGTAATGAACTTGGACTTCGGGTGAACAGGTATATTAAAGACGATTCAGGAGTTATTATTAGTGCTTTATTAGTAAAAGATAACATTCTATCTAGTATTCTATGTAAGCCATTCTTTTCTAAGAATTTATTGATATCATTAAAATTAATTACTTCAAATTTAAAACTAAACAATTTAATACTGATAAACGATAACGTAGCATAATAAAGTCGAGCAATTATCAAAATAAGGCAACGTCTTTAAAAACTTTATTTCTACAGATGTTGATAGATAGAATAGTCTCTTAATACTGAATAATTTTTAATCAGAATAAGAAGAGGATTTAAATTATGCGGCACACCTAACTTAAGGGCTTTAGGTCTTGATTTTTAGTTACCAAGATGAACGATTTGAGATCTATTGACAAAATAATCGGAAAGAAAACCTAAGGAATTTTTTTTTGATTAACTAAGATATTGATGTAATACAGTCAGTTAAATAATTGAATTCAAATCTGAAAGATGTATCAACAGATAAAAATTTGTATATTCAAAGAAATGCTTCAAAAGTGTGCCAAAAAATTAAGAAAAAATTAAAAATTTTGAAGTTAGTTTTAAATTATTTAGAAACTTATTTGCATTAAAAAAAATAATTTTAGTTTATTTTTTACATCTTAAATAGATAGCTTCAATTAACAATCATTAATTAGCAAGTTGTTTTTTTATCTATTTTTTAAACCTCTATAATTATGCTGTTTAAAATTTAACTTTTATTTTTGATTAAAGAAAATTATAGATATTCCTTATGATACTTTTTTTTTATCATAAGCACCAAAAATTATCTAGATGGTAATGCTCTTCAAATAATCTAATTATTTAATTTATTATTATTAATAATGGTTGTGAAAGAAAATTTTTCATAAATTTCATAATCTACTTAAAAACTTGAATAATTTAGATTAAGCGCTAATTATAACTTAGCTTAATTAAACGTGGTAAAATAGCACTCCTTTGAAGGATTTTAAAACTTATAAATAGATTCAGTATTTTAAAATAAAACTAAAAAAATTAAAAATTAAAAATGGCTTCAAAAAATCTACGAGGATATGACCATTTTGGTTCACGAAATATCCAACCAAGATATGGAAACCAGACTGGTCAATTTCGGCCCAACACCAAAGCAGTAGAGGGCTTAAAAACCAAAGAGCCCGATCAGATAATTTTTCAGTTATTTAATACCAAGTTTGGTCTTGAAAACTATTTGAATGTTGGCCACATGGAAGAAAAGCTTCTTCATGATTTTACATTTGTTCTGGTAAAATCATTTGAATGCAATTCAATGCCTACAAAATTGAGAGAATTATCTACCAAAATTGTAGAATCAAATTTTTTCAAATCAGCATTGTACAATTCAATTAAGGAGAGAATTAACTTTGGCTGCAATATTAACTTAATTAGACTTATTATAAAATTATTGATAGAACTTTTGCACATAAATGAATACAATTATAATTTAATAAGTGCAATGAGAGATAGAGTTGAGTTGGTTGTGATGCATCGGATACCAAATGAAGATCTGAGGTCATTGTTTGGCGAATTTTTACACTTTGAAAAGTATGTATTGGACAAGATGTCAAAAAAACAGAATAAAACATTCCAAAATGTTCAAAATGACGATGGTGAGCCAGACGATGGTGATTTTACCACAATGAGCATAGTTCCTTCATTGGATGACATTTCGGACCAGCAGGAAACTTTTTTGAGAAAAAATATCACCAATGGTAGCTACAAAAGTGTGCACCACTATTTAGACGTTCAATTTAGACTTTTGAGAGAGGACTTTATGAGACCGCTTAGAGATGGTATCTCTCAATTAAAGGAAATAGTTCAAAAATATAAAAAAGGCTCAGCGCTTACCACAGATATGATAAGACAAATAAAAAAAATTCAAAATTTGAGCGCTTATTTTGATGTGCATTGTATCAATGTGGCAACTAGTGGACATGGAATAGTTTATGTAATGCAGTTGGATAAGGAAAAAGTCAAGCTAATAAACTGGGAGACGTCAAAGCGCTTGATTTATGGCTCATTAATTTGCTTTAGTTCCGATTACTTTTCGAATGAATGCTTGATTGGTATTGTTTGTGAAAGAAATGAAAAAGACCTCAGGGAAAAAGGCTGCTTCAATGTTAAATTTGATTTTGAGGAAAACTACCAAATTAGTTATCCAGAATTTGGCAAAGCATATATAATGCTGGAAACAACCGCATTTTTCGAGTCCTATAAATATGTTCTAAAGGCACTGAAAACTTTTAAAAGAGAAGGTGAAGAAAACTTTCCGTTCAAGGAGAATTTAGTCTATTGCCAGAATAGTGAAATGCCAATACCAAACTATTTAAAAGACGCGTTTGTTGAATTTAAGTTTGGTTCAATTGATGAAAAGTGGAGAAATCGGGAAGATTATTTGGTTTCAGATCCTGATAGCTGGCCATCAGCTAAACAAATGAATCTGGACCAGTCTCAATATGAAGCTATTAAATTAGCGCTAACAAACAAGCTTGCTTTAATTCAAGGGTAGATTTTTTTCTTTAATTCTAGACCAAATTGAGCTTAGTGGTCATTTAATTTTTCAAAAAATGAGAAAATTTTTCCCCACAGTTTTTATTTGGCAAGTATTTTATCTGAAGAAAATTTTTCTTGTTTTTAAAAATAAATAACCATATACTAGGAATACTTTTAACTCAATTTGTAAAAGTAAACTTTTCTGTAAGTTTTATTGTTTATTGAATATGCATGTTTGGTAAAGATTTTGCATTGAAATGGATTTTAATCTTTTTTTCATCCAATTGAGACAGTTAAAAGCTTTAGCCTTAAATAGTTTACCATTCTGGAAATAAAAGTGGATGGTGTTATCAAATAGCTCTGGACTGTTTCTAAGATTTTCTGGTTTGACTTCTTATGGCTACAAATTACGTATTTTAATCTAGGTATTTTTTCTATGCCAAAGGCTTTCAGTTTTTATTACCAAATAGTCCAACAATCTGTGAAAATTGGTCTAAAAAGTTGGAGAAAATTTAAAATAAGGTTGGACCTAAATTATTCCCGTTCAGATTTGTCTTTTAGTCGATTTTATGTCATCTTTCTCTTAATCTCAAATAAAGGGTCCTCTACAACATTAAGGTCTGTTCCTGAGCGACACAATTGTGAAAAGATAATAATTTGCCATATAAATATGTCCACTAAGTTCTGTACAAGCATTTAAAGCTATAATTTTAAGATTTTATTGGGCTTGGTTATTTATGGTCATGTGGCAAAACTTATTTTTTTCAGAGTCTAATTTTTAGTAGATAATTAAAAGATAAGAGGAGGCCAGAATTTGTTGGATATTTTAGCTAAAAATTTTGGCAAACTGAAGTTTATTACCAAACTTAAATGCTTAAAATTACCATAAAATTAATTTTGTGACTAATTCTTCAAAAATATTATTGATAGTATGCTTGGCAATGGTTAGAATGGTTTTTTCACCATTAAAATTTTAGAATTAAATATTGATCACATAATTTTTAGGCATTACCATTGGCAATAGATAATTTTATATCATTAAATAATTTTATCTCAAATTTACTTCAAATTTACTGTTAAAGCAAAGAACAAGAGCTTGGCTCTTAATAAACAAAAAGAAATTGTTCTAAGTTGTCTTGTTTATTAATTAATAATTTCAAAATTAAATTTTAAAAATAATATTTAAATAAAATTGACATGATTTTTATCTAATATCCGTTTATTTAGTCCGCCTGGAACAGGAAAAACTTTTTTGGGAGTCAAGCTCGTAAAGTTTCTGCTGGATAACAAGCATACATGGTGGAACAGTGAGTTTGCAAGACACAGACCAATTTTGATGATTTGTTATACGAACCATGCATTGGATCAATTTTTGGAACATTGTATAAATGAGTGTAAACTAAAGGAAGGTGTTGTCAGGATAGGTGGTCAGTCTAGCTCCAGATATTTGGAACCATTTCTCTTAAAAAATATTCGCAAAACATATCGCTATGAATATATTATTAGTCATAGCTTCAGAAATCAATCTAACTTGATTTCATCAATTCAGACCAAAATTGATGAAGCCTCAAAAAGTTTAGATTTAATTCATAATTTTGATGCCATAATATCTTTTGAGAAAATAAAAAAATTTATGAGTTTATCACATGTTGAACAATTTGATACTAATTTTGATTATAAACTTGAAGACATAAATTTTGTTCTACTCGAATGGCTTGGTATACTTGATTTGGACACTCTTTTGGACGAATTTCACAAATTGGGCATATCTGAAAAAGCCAGCAACAGAAAAGCTGATGAATCTGTGGCAAATAATAAAGATGATAAAGAACCAAATTATATAAATGAAAATAATAATATCCAAGAATTTCAGGACAGAAATTTGGATGATAATTTTTATCTACATAACAAAACTAAAGCAAATACTGAAACTAGTGATTTGATAAAATTTGATAATTTAAAAAAGTTGGTCAAAAAGTATAGAGAAACTTGTGGTCAAGAAGAAGAAGATGGTTGGAAAATTAGGAGAGGTAAAAAAGTGGTTGATGCTGAGCTTGATAAATTAGAGACATCATTGAAAAAAATTCTTGCCAAAACTTCCAGTTTGTATTCAGGTGAAGTTGGTGAACAAATTGAAAATGAATCCAATATTTGGAAACTCAATTACGTTCAAAGACACTTGCTCTATTTCCACTGGATTAATAAGTATAGAATTGAAAAGGAGCAAGCAATTGTGTCGCTGAGCAAAAGCTTTAACATTGAAGCAACAAAATTACAAGAATTGAATCTGCAGCAAGACAGATCAATAATGCAAGACGCGTACATTATTGCCATGACCACAACTGGTTCTTCAAGGTATCACTCTGTCCTAAAGGACATTTGTCCCAGAATCGTCATTGTCGAAGAAGCAGCAGAAGTATTTGAGGCTCATATAGTCAGCGCTTTGTCCAAGCATTGTGAGCATTTGGTCCTAATTGGCGATCATGTTCAGCTAAGACCCAATCCAGCTGTGTACACCTTGGCCACTCAATACCATCTAGATGTGTCTCTATTTGAAAGATTGGTTAGAAATAATGCCAAACGCGTCATGCTAAACAACCAGCACAGAATGAGACCAGAGATAAGCAATTTAATGAAGCACTTTTACCAAGAGGACATTTTCAATGACCACTCAGTAAATTTATATCCTTCAATTAAAGGGCTAAAGAAAAATATTTTCTTCATTGACCATGATCGGCTAGAAAAGCGTTCAGTTGACAACACGACCAAGTCAAATGTCTATGAGGCTGAGTATTTGGCAAAATTAAGTTGGTATCTTGTCAAACAAGGATACCTTGAGAGAACAATAACAGTTTTGACCATGTATTTGGGCCAATTAAATCTAATAAGAAAACAACTGAGAGCCCTAAACTTAAATTCTATTAAAGTAAGCACAGTGGACAACTATCAAGGAGAAGAAAATAACATTATCCTATTATCTCTGGTAAGATCTAACACAGATGGCAAAATTGAATTTTTAAACATTAAAAATCGAGTTTGTGTCGCTTTGTCAAGAGCTAAACATGGTTTGTATGTGATTGGAAATTTTGAATTTATTTCCCAATCGGAAATAAAAGATACTTGGAAAAAGTTGCTTAACACAATTAAATCAGATGGCTATTTTGGTCGTTCATTGAGCTTAACTTGTGGTTCACACCCGGACAATGACATTGATGTATTAGAACCGGATGATTTTGACAAGAGACCAAGTGGTGGATGTTTTCTACCATGCAACTTTAGGCTCGATTGTGGACATGTTTGTGCAATGAACTGTCATGGAAATTATGACCAAGAACATGTGTTGTATGAGTGTAGAAAAAATTGTGATAAAAAAATTGAAAGATGTGGTCATTTGTGCAAGGAAATGTGCAGCAGTAAGCATGTATGTAATAAATGCGATGTACCAATGGAAAAAGAAATAAAAGAGTGCGGTCACATGGTCAAATTAAGATGTGACATCGAGCCCAGTAGAATGTATTGTGAATTTGATTGTGAAAAAATACTTTCATGTGGACATCGATGTACCAGAAAATGTTATGAAGTAGATTGTGATGAATGTTTGACCAAAGTGAATGTTCAATCACCATGTGTTCACAAATCAACTTTGACTGTTAATTGTTCGGATCCAAAATGGACATATGTGACTAAGTGCGAGGTACCATGTGATAAAACTTTAGATTGTGGACACAAGTGCAGTGGAACTTGTGGATCTTGTTATGGTGGTTTGATACACAAAAATTGTAACAAAAAATGTGATAGAATGCTTTTTTGTGGTCATAAATGTTCAGTGCCTTGTTCTCGTCAATGTGAACCGTGCCAAAAACAGTGCGCAAATGAATGTGTTCATTCGAAATGTATGGAAGTATGCTCAAAACCATGTGCTGAGTGTTTGGAAAAATGTCCCAATTCTTGTGTACATTCTGAATGTACAAGACTGTGTCATGAATTGTGTGATCGCAAACCATGTGATGAACCATGTGAAAAGAAATTAGTATGCGGACACAAATGTATTGGTCTTTGCGGAGAAATTTGTCCACCATTGTGTCGTATTTGTGACCAAGATGAAGTGTGTCAGATTGAATTTGGCAATGAAGATGAGCCAGACGCCAGATTCGTTCTCCTAAACGACTGCAAGCACTTAATTGAATCATCGGCAATGGATTATTGGATTAGTTCAAGATACTCAGACCAAGAAAACTCTATCCAACTACCTGAATGTCCAAAGTGCAAAACACCAATTAAAAAAAGCAAAAGATATTCAAATGTAATCAAAAAACAATTGAAAGCAATTAATGAGATTAAATCAAAACATTTTGGAGACAAGGCTCAAAACAAAAAAATTTTTGAAGAATTACTGATGCAATTTTTGAATCATAAATTTAGTCAATTTAGCAAAAATGATCAATTTATAAAGATAAACTTAAAAAATGAATTAAAAGAAGGCCTATCATTTAATTCTCTTGCAGCAATCGAAAATACTTGGAATGTTTATTTGAGAATAATTCAAATAGAAAAGATAATTAAAGATAATGGTTTGATGGAATCACGAGACCAATGGTTATTTTTAAAATTTGAAATTGATAAAATTTATGATGCATTAAAGACCAACGATGGTAAATTATTTATGCTTAAAGATGGACAAAAATTAACAGATATTAGTTTTGAATTGGAAAGAGTTGCCAGCATTGTAGAACTTGAACGAATGAAAAATTTATCAAAAAAAATTCCAGACTTGCCAGACAAGTCTTTTGATGGTTTATCTAAAATTGAAAATTTGCTTATAAGTAATATAATACGATTTGATGAGATTGGAGATACAGTTAAAAGTCTCTTTAGCGAATTGGCGCCATTACTCAGAACTGAATTGACCAAAGAAGAAAAATTAATGATTGTAAGTGCGATTGGCTTATCTATTGGACACTGGTATAAGTGTCCAAATGGTCATGTCTATTGCATCGGTGAGTGTGGTGGCGCAATGGAAAAAAGTATATGCCCTGATTGCAAAGCTGAAATAGGTGGTGAAAATCATCGAGTAGTAAGGGGCAATGAATTAGCAAGTGAAATGGACGGTGCGACTCATCCAGCTTGGCCTACTAATTTAATATAATAAAATTTACAGTATTAATCTTTGTTATTTTTTTTTAAAAAATAAAAGTCACTAAATATTCTTAATATTTCTATACTGAGGCTTATTAAATGACATAAAATGGATTAAACAATTTCTAAATTTTTAACTTTTAAATAATAATTTATATTTGTATTTTGATTGTTGGACGTACATTCAGAAGACACGTACAACTACCGGATGCAAACATTACCTCAGATAACAGATCTATGAGAAAGAAACATTATGATAAAAAAATCAATTTTCAATTTTCAATTTCCAGGTTAATCAACAGGCTAGTGCCCATGTCACAAAGACCGATTAACACTCCGTTTATTTAAATAAAATAAATGTTACAAATTAAAAATTGTTTATTTAATTATTTAAAAAAATAAAACATTAAAATATTTAGATTAAATTTTTTAAGTTTTTCTTACAAAATCTGAGAAAATTAGATTAATATTATTAAAAATTGAATGTTTTTTTGTTCTTGTTTAGTATCTAATTAATCAATCCTGCCCAAAAAAAATTAGCTTGATATTTCCTTCATTTTCGTCTCTTATTTCTTACCAACCTCGATAGCGCGTTACAGTTTTTGTTAGCTGAACCTTTTTGTATCTTATTTCAAAATCAAATTCGGATAATTGTAGAGCCCACTGAACTAATCTGGCAAGACTTATAGCTTCAATTAGCCATTTCAAAAACTCAATTATATTCTAGTTCGTCTCAACTATAAATCTAGTTCCAATGATAAAAGTTCGTGACATTTCACAGGACCACATATTTCTAAATAGTTATCCCGGTTAATAAACGAATAATTGTACCTTTTCTCCTATGTCAATATATGAGACACATTTCCAATTTGAATCTTCGAATTTCTTTTAGAGGTATTCTGGACATTGTGAAACTAGGAATTATTTGTATTTATATCTGCTTAACCAGATTTAATTAGAACCTTCATTCTAAAAAATGAAGACAATTTATTTGTGGTTCTTTTCCCAGTGTTTTACACTTTTCTCCTTTAACAAATGACTTCGTTCTTAATTTCGCGTTGATTTTAATTCAAGTTGGTCCCATGTTTAAAATAGATAGAATCCGTTTCTTTGTATATTGAAATCTCATTCAATTTTGTTCCATTTATAAATTCCAGATACAAGAACCGAAAAGTGAAACAAGACAATGATTCTAAACATACATCATAATTAAGCGTAGATTTGATGAAAAAATTAAAAATCGATTGGGGAATTTTGTTTTAATCATAGAAAAAATTTTCTCAGTAAAATAAATTTCCTAACTTTAAAGAAGATATTCATACCGATGTACCAGGTATTCATACCGACCTTTTTATAGAATTTGTTATTTTGGTTAAATACAATATCATCTTCTTTATCAATATCAAGTCGGCTCAAAGGAAAACTTTCATGTAGAATTGCATTAAAGACGTTCTATAGGAATTACATAAGGGTATTTATTGAAGTACAAGACGATCACTAGTATACCATATTAGCCATAGTCAGTTTCAGGCAATCCTAAAACAAGATCAATGCCTATTTTCCAAATATTTATCGCTTTTCTTAATGATTTAGCTGGGTGATAATTTTGGTGTTTTTTGATTTTCTTTGCATATTTTGCAATTACTTTAGGCTCGTCTGACATCGTCAGCTAACTTTTACGAGGAGTAATTGCTTTTAACACTTTTTACAGTAAAGTACGGATATAACGAACACGGATATAACGAAAATTCGTTTATAACGAAAAATACACTGTTGTTCAGAACAATAATACTTTTAATACATTTTCTTACGGTTATAACGAAGAACGCTTATAGCGAAAATTCGGTTATAAGGAAGCATTTTTTATAATTTTCAATGAAATTCTATTCGCTTATAACGAAAATATTAAAAAATACATTTGAGAAATATTGGTTTCTTAATTATTAATAAAAGAAATCAGCAAATAAGTATTAATTTTCTTGAATACCGAAATCTTAATACTAATCCCTATATATATTTTAAAAAATCACACATTTATCTTTATAAAAAAAAAAAACAGGAAAAATATTATGTTAAAAAAATGTTAGAAAAAACAAAACGAAATAAACGTAAGGTTTTTACGTTGCATGAAAAAGTAAAATACATAAAGCTTATCGATAGCAAAAAAAAGAACTCAGACCCAAGTCTGCGAGGAATTAAAAATTCAAGTAGGTACAATGAGCGGTATTAACAAACGTAGAGAGGAGTTTCTAAAATTACTCATGTATACGTAATATTTTTTCCACCGAACACAACTTCTGTATAAATCGACAGTATGGATGCTTTCGAAAAGGAAAAAGAAATCGAAAAATAAAATATAATTTTTTTTCATATTTATCATTATTATTTCGTTTTTAAATTCGTTTTAATTAAATAAAAACTTAAAAAAAAATTTTTTTGTCTTTTTCGGATGTAACGAAGTTCGGTTATAACGAACCGTTTTTTGATTCCCCTAGCGTTTTCGTTATAGCCGTACTTTACTGTACTATTTTTTCTCGTCGTTTTGGCTCAGGTTATCAGGTAGTTATCTTTTATCGATATGAAAATAGAAGCATTGGTTGTGTCGTAATTAAGTTTTACAGCTTCCTTTTTATTAAATTGTATGTTTTCTGCTTAAACACACTCTTAATTTTCCGGTTTTTAAGAAATTCAATAAGTTCTCGTTGTCATAGACTTATGGATATTTTGAAGAGATATCATCGATCTCGGCGTTGTTCAAAGTATGCAGTAACAATACAGGTCTACTTAAAGTATCGGCATTACCATTGCTTGTATTTACCATTCTCTGAACAACATTAAATTGATATCCTTAAAGATATAAAAACCAACGAGCAGGTCTTGCTGTTGGTTCGCAAATACTCATTAACTATTTTAGAGCTTACTGTTAATAAGTCTAATTCTGTTTGAAAGATATTAATATGATAAATCTTTATTGGCCAAACAACTGCTTAGCTTCTTTTCGGGAATCCGGTAATGGATTTCGGCATTTTTAGTCTTGAAACATAAGCAATTACGTATTCGTGATCATTATTGTCCTTTTGAGTTAAGATTCTGCTTTTTGAGTAACTGCACGCATTAGTGTAACTCACGAATTTTTTGTCAAGTATGGTTGTCAAGATTGGTTTTTAAAACAAAGCGTTCTTAAAAATCTCGAACGATGGCTGTTCGCACTGGGTTCTGATAAATTTTTCTTGTTTAATCAGATTGAATTTAATAGCGTGCGCTACTAAATAAAAGAGAGACAGGGAGGGAAAACTTCTTTTTTATTAACCAAAAAACAAAAAGCAAAAAAATATATATGAAGAGATCCAGCGGGGTCTCAGAAGACCGGGATCCGCTGGAGGGGGTGTAACATTACTCCCTCGCCGTGAGAGAACGGCTCACGACTTTCCAGGAGTAAAATACCAAAAGATAAACAAAAATATATAAATAAAGTGAACTTTAATTGTGAAGTTCCTCGGCGATTACCCTCGAGCCCCGAGCTCTTGCAATCGTCGCACAGATACCTTGGCCTCTGCCACGTCCAATTACCGCCCCATCGGTAATTGGACATAGTTCTCCAGTCCACAAACCATGAGCTACCCATCGAAAGGAGTGGTCCGAATCATCTGTATGAGCCATCTGTTATCGTGGATTTTGCTCATCGTCATGAACAGTAGTGGGAAGGGCCGTTTTCAACGATGCGGCACATAAGGAGTCCACCACGCTCACGACCTCCGTTTTCCCAAACCCATTCTTGCGCTGTGGGTGACGTTGCGCATTGAAGGTCTGTTTTCTTTTTTTTTCGATGAGTAAATCGGCTCGGACTTAATCGGCTGTTGCATACCTCAGAATATCTAAATGCAACTCCAGGTATGGGTCAGGAAACAACAGTTCCACTTGTAACTTTGGTTTCCGCCCATAGATGACTTTGAACGGCGTTAAGCCCGTCGTATGGTGCACGGCCGTGTTATATGCAAACGCTAACTTGGGTAGGTATTTGTCCCATTCTTTTTGTGAGTCGGCTACATAACACGCCAAAATCTGCTCCAACGATCAGTTGAATCTCTCGGTTTCACTATCTCATTGAGGATGATACGCCGAGGTGATTAGTCTTTGGATATCTAATAACTCATAGAGCTGTTTCATCAGTTCCGATTGGAAATTGGTTCCTCTGTCCGACAAGGCGGCTTCTGGTATACCATGCCGGCAGATAAATTAAATCAAACAATCCGCCACTTCTTCCGCTTTTGTGACTTTAGCGAAAATAACTCCACATATTTCGAAAAATGGCAGACAATCACCAAAATGTAAAGGAAGATATACCCTCCTACATCCTTTAGGTATTTGGGCCAGTAGAACCTTTATTTTATTCTATTGGTGGTTTTATCTACTCCGAGGTGTCCACTGAAAGGAACTTTCTTAAGGACTTCAGTTCTATCCTTTAAAGGAACCACATATTAATAAAGTACCCCAGATTCCTCTTTCAAACAAAACGCCGAAAATGTTTTTTTCCGAAAATTCTAAAGCGCCCAAATTGGCACCAATAGATATATAGTTCTGAATTTGATTGTTCACATATTTCTGGTCTCACCCCTATAGCATCATCCTCGAGCTGATCTTCTTTGAAATAGGTTTGTTGAAAAACCAAATCATTAATCACCACTCCTGGATCTTTTATGCTCTCCTCCTTCACTTCGTTTTCTTCTTTCAACAGACAACTAGACAGCGCATGACCGTTCTCATGACCTTTGTGATATTCGATATCGAAATCGTACATCCGCAGTTCGATTAACCACCTTGTTAACCTGGGCGCAGGGTCCTTAAGGTTCTTTAACCAGACTATAGGCTTATGGTCGGTCACAATGGTAAATTTTCTGCCATAGTGGTAATGTTTGAAATGCTCAATGGCTATCACATTTGCTAACATTTCCCACTCAGCAGCCGAGTACTTTCTTTGCGGCTTCGTTAATCTTTTGCTCCAGTAAGCGACAGGTCTCTACGATCTTTTGAATTTTGCACTTAAAACAGCACCTGCACTGTGTTCGCTCGCATCAGTTTCTAGTCTAAAATCTTCTCCGAAGTCTGGAAGTATTAGAACACCCGTTTTACCGTCATCCGGTGTTGTTAGTCAGGTCCGGATCTCATTAAAATATAACCGTCTCTTGTACTGTTACACTCAAAATTTTTACTTTTTTCAGTTGCTTCGTGCAGTGGTCCTGCTATTTCAGCAAAACCTTTAACAAAACGTTCGCCAGTCCTAAAAAACTCTGAAACTGTTTTACTGTTTTTGGTCTTTCGTATCTGAACAAAACTTCTATTTTACTTGGTGAAGGCTTTACAGTGCCATTATAGATGACATTCCGGATGACATGCCTGAAACAAACCAGTCGCACTTCTCCCAATTAATTTTTAAAACTTCAGCTCGGATCCGCTCAAGCACGGTCCGTACATGAATGTAATGCTCCTCCAACGTCTTCGAGAAAATAATGATATCATCCAAATAGACGAAGCAAAAAACATTTAAGATTCCTTTAAGTGATTTTTCCATGGTCCGTTGAAAAGTCGCGGGTGCATTGGTTAGCCCGAACGACATGACGTTGAACTCAAACAAACCTAATTCGGTGATGAATGCAGTTTTTGGTTTGTCCTCCTCCTTAATTCTAATCTGGTGATATCCCTTAGTCAAATCTAATTTTGAAAATTTAGTCGCTCCGTTCAGCAGTGCTATTAACGTTTCAATTTTTGGTAGTGGGTAGCTATACATTATGGTAACCTCATTTTGTTTACGATAGTCGAAACACAAAGGATTCCTTTTTGCTGGCTGTCTTATGGGTTTATTGTTAATTAATTCCATACCATGTTCGCAAATGTTCGTTTGGGTTATCGAATATAGATGTTTTCCTATAATATTGGAGAACTCGTCTTCAATTATTAGCTTGTACGTAGCAATATTTACGGTCCCGATGTTCGCCGGTTCTTCCCCCGTTTCAGAGTTGTAATGTTCTATTTTGGGTAAATTTGCAAGGTTGCAAGTTCTGATTGCGTTTTTTTTGCACAGTGCTGACCTGATGCATTCCAGATAGTCTTTTATGTCCGCTAGCTTGAATGCTAAGTCTAACCCGAGAAGGCAGTCGTTTACCAGTTTGTCCACTACAATTATATCCACTTCACTCTCATAACCTATCAATTTCACGAAACACTTTCCGTTTCTTATTACTTTGACCTGGGCTCCAACACAAGTCTCCAAAGTTTCTTCTAACGGCAATTGAGCGGCATCCGACGTCTTGCACTGATCCCAGATTCGTTCGCTATTGTACTAACTGTCCCAGTGTCTAGCAGAAAATTCACGGTTAAGTTGTTCATTTCCAAAGTTCCTACGATACTTTTGTCAAACATTATTTGGTTGATTGCTTGATTTGTCAGGCTCTTCTCTGTTCGATTTTTATTACCCAGCGTTGACAATTTCATTTGATATCTTCCTGAATAACAGTCTGCTATTACATGACCTGGTTTTCCACAGTGAAGGCATAATTTCCATTTACCTTGTGAGGTTGATGGTTCAAATTTCTCTCGCATTTTAGGAGTCGATTCACTCATTTGATTCTTCTTTAGATAATAGTCATTTCTCCCATGACCTTTCTTGCCACTAGAAGACATACCTTCTCACTTTCTGGATTGTAATACCGGTCAATTTGGTCTAACCAACTGATATGCTTGTGGGCCTTTGGGTGACGAAATACTGCTTTTTCGCTCAGTCCAGTGATAAATCCTTTTTTCATCAAATAGTCGTAGCGGCTTTGCTCGAAACGAATATATCCACAAGTCCTTTAGGAACCCTGAATTCGAATCTACTCAGTCAATCGTAGTCTAAAAAGGTTGCCACACAATTCAACAGAACGGCTTCGATAATCCTGTTGTTTTCAATTATTTGAATCTATCCCTCCGCTGCCACCAATTTAATAGCGTCGCTCCTAAATAATAGAGAGAGACGGAGGGAAAAATAAAAACTTCACGTCTCTCCAACTTCTTTTTTATTAACCAAAAAACAAAAAGCAAAAAAATATATATGAAGAGATTCAGCGGGGTCTCAGAAGATCGGGGTCCGATTGAGCGGTTGTTACATTACCATCAGTGCTGCAATGTCGTCGTAATTTTTGATAAATTGTCAACATATTTCTAATAAAGGATAAAAAAATTTAAGCAACAATTGTAAACAAAATCCTAAACTAAAATCTAGTTATTTGGACTCTGTCAAAACAAGACTATGTTATTAAAGATTTGGGAACCAATGTTATTAAACAAAGAAAAGGGTTTAGGGTTTACGTAAAATTATCTTTTTCTTTGTAAAAATTGACGTCTTGATATGTGAAATTGTTCAGTTCAATTGTATTGAATGTTAAGCAATGATTGAGACAAAACTTTGTGATAAAAAAAGAAGAGTTGCAGCGAAAACAGTTGTGTGTTTAATGAAACTCCTGATGGGGATTTTGCCTAAACTAAAGACTTAGCTTTCATTTATTTTGAATGCAAATTCACAAATTTCATTAAACGCATTTATTAAAAGCAAGAATTCATGAGAAAAGTGAATTAAGTGTTTTTACCTATTTAACAATATTTTTTTCAAATCACAACAGATTTTAAATTCAACGATTTAACAAATTTCAACAACGGACGGCTTACATTTGGTATTTGAACCTAATCATTAGACTAAAGAATGGTTTAATTTGTCAAATATACCACTGAGTACAAATGATAAATCATTATTAAGTCAACATGATATTAGTGATTTATTGTTAGCAGAGAAAGATTAGACTAAATATTCAGTGGAGAAGATATTTAAAACGAACAAGAACGAACGTATAATCAACCATTTTAATCTTCCAAACGTGATTGTACAATACAATAATTGAGACCACTACAATTAATCTAAATTCAATTTTATACAAATTTTAAATTGAATAAATTCGGCAAAATATTGAAAATTTTCTATTTTTACATTTTCATATTTTTATATTTTTGGTGCATGTTTCAGACAATTTTGTTTCGAAAATTTTTTCTTTAATTTTCTATTAATAGCACAAAAATATAAAATTTAAAAATGAAGATGTAAAAATGTAAAATTTTCAGCATTTTGCCATAGATTCTTCAAAATCTTTAAAAGGGTTTAACATATCGATGGCTAAAACTTTTAAAAATAATCAAAATATGGTTTTAAACAGGGATGGATTTGTTTTGCCTTTATTAACTTGAAAATTTTAAAACTTTAAAAATAAACTAAGATTCCCGATAAAGGATTTAGTAACTTTTAACATTTCACAGATTTTATTATAAAGATAAATCTTATCATCAAATAATTTGAAGGCAGAATAAGAAAATTTAAATTGAGCGACGCTATTAATAAACTGTATAATCAGTTTGCTGAGAAAGTCTCAATTTAACAGTCACTGAATAACAAACGAAAAATCTTGAGATAAATCCATCGGTTTTGGTGCTTCTCTCTTCTTTGATACTTTTGACAAAAGAGAAAATGCAGTAGACGGTTTTGGCATAATAATAAATCATTAGTTTACATGGTACAGAAACTCTATGTGAAAAAGATTCCGATTTTATTAAAATACAAGATCCAAATAAAAAGGCAATTTTAAAGGCACAAAAAAAAAGTATTACCCTACGAAGATGGATATTTTTAAAAAAGAAAAAATTGACATATTTAACTCAAAAGTCAAACAAATGAATGCTCACCATTCAAAAATATTAATATATAGTTTAGATGAATTAAAAGTGTGAGCGAGATAATCAATTACAATTTCGACGAAAATCATTTGAGACCAATTGAAGACAAATATTCAAAAGGAATTTATGAACAGTATCTAAATGTATTAAGGACAAAAATGATCGATATTCTAGAATATTTTCCAGGATATTTTAAATATTTAACTTCATTTTATTTACTTTTGTAATAAGCTCATGTTTATTCATTCTTATTAAATGTTTTCTATTAAAAGCGAATAAAAGAAATATCAATTTTGTAAGAACAAGAACTGAAAATTGCATAAATCAACTGGATTCGCTGGATTCAATCGATATCCGATTAAGAGAAATAATGTGATTATCGAGACGATAAAATTTTAAAGAGGGGGAATGTCATATAACTAAAGGATGTCTTGAATAATAAATCAGGAAACATTTTAAAGTTCATTTTACCTTATTTGGAGAGTATCATTTTTTTTAAATTTAAAATATTCTTTCTAGCTTGTGTATAAAAGAATAATTCAAATTTTATATCATAGTTTTAAAAATTAAACGCATGTCATATTTTGTTAAATGATTAAAATGATATATATAAAAATTTTTAAAATACATCTTTAAATTCAAAGAATGTCTTTAAATTTTAGAAGAAAATAGATTTTGACTATCCCAATTATATTTTATTAAAAAAAATGAAAAAGTTTCTCAATAAAAAAAAGAAAAATAGAAATAATATATTAAATTATATTATCGAATCCCCAACAAAAAAAGTTCTGGTAAACGCAGCTCTAGCTGAAAACGCCTTCGATTTTTGCAGGAATCTTCAACAAAGGAAAGAACAGACGATCAGTAAACAAGACCAACAAACTTATTGTTTACAACGTAGGGTATCTTTCTTATAATATTTCTAATAAACCTTTATCGAACCAATTAAAATCCTAATTTATTAATTTTTATAATTTTCTTTTGTTTATGAAATGAAAGTATTCTGTCCTGAAGGCTTAATTTTTATATTTTGTTTTTAACATTATGTAAGTTTTTTTATTTTTGTCTCATTTTGATATTCATTCTCTAGGGCTCATAATAAGATAAGCATTTTATTCTTTCTGTAATTTTAAGTCTTTTCAAATCGATAATATTAGAAAAATTTTGCTCAAAGCATATTATGTAATTTTTTTGTAAGAGTGATTATAATTTATTTTAAAATGCAACTAAATTCTTATCAGCAAATTTAAGTCAATTAAAAGTTGCCAAGTGAAATTTACAACGAATCAATTTCCAAGTTTTCAATTTTACATTTGTTTAATTCAGGTTTTTAATTTCATAGTGCAATGGTATGATTTGAATATCAAAAGTTGAATAAAGTTTAGATTAAGTAAAATTATCTTTTTATTCAGAACTTTTTTAAATATTTTTTAATTTTGATTTACAAAAATAACTATTAGAGATTTGAAAAAAATATTTTAATTTAGATAAAGATGATTAATATTTTGGTACAATTTTATTCTTTTTTATTTGAAATTTTGTTGGGTATAGTAAAATTGATAAAAATCTCTTGGTTTTTTGTTTTATTTAGTATAATTCTAATAATTGTGATTACCATTTATATCCTAAAGAAATTATTTAAAAATTGTTGCTTTTTCAAATCTACTCAATGCCGGAAAAATGAACAAAATTCAGAAAAAGAGGAAAGTAATCATGATTCGGAATTAATGAAGTTAAAAAAGTAGAGGAATATCACCGAATAAAATTATTTTTAAAACTTTTCATAAAAAAAAAACTTTTATTTTAATAAAATTTTTTTGCAAGAATAAATATGAATTTAATTTAAAAACTAGAAAGTAAAACTTAAACATTCTAAATCAAATATATGTTTATTATTAAATTAATAATTTACTGTTCCAATAACCATTTTAAACCGATTTATTCTGTATCATTAATATATTTTGATCAATATTTATTTAATCCATAAATAAATAAAGATAAAAATTGAGTGGAACAACGATTGAAGTGGAAACTGACAAGATCGAAGCTGTCAAAAAGAATTCCTCCTAAATACAAAAAATTTTCTTATGCAATTTTAACTCAAGTCCATCAAAAACTACGCTTAACCAGATTTCACATTAAAAATTCGTGATTTACACTGATGCGTCTAGCTAGCTACTCAAAAAGAGAAATCTTAACTTAATGGTAATTATTTATACACTTATGTAATTCCTATTAACTCTAAAAATGCCCAAGAAATATTCAAACACCTTTAGAGACTTTTGCCTTATAGGACCATCATTGGATATTCTCTCTGACTAAGGTTTCAATTTCATGAGCGATGTATTCGATAATAAAATTTGGATTTTTCCCGTCAAATAAAGAAGTATATCCTGTGGTGGTCCAAAGACAATTGTGATCCAAAAGTTTTCGTTAAGCACGAACGAATTATTTTTTAATTTATTTAATTAATCCTAAAAATTAAACTAACAATTCATACAATTTTGTATATTTTTTTTAGAATGTGAATCACTCTGTATCTTTGAAATTTTGGTAGAAAATTCATAATTCAAAACATCATTATTTTATTAAATTTAAAATAAAAGATAAAAGAAAAGGTTTGATTTGAAACAAAAAAATTTAAAATAAATTATATCATAAAATATTTTTGAAATTGATGTTTTTTTTTATGAAAAGTTTTGAAAATAATTTGATCGTCTTAAAAGGCAAATATAGTCCCAAAGTTGTTTGGATATTTCTTATAGAGTTAATAGGAATTATACAAGTTTAAAAATAATTACCATGTGTCTGGTTACCCGTTATTATTGATAGACTGATAACTAATATCCTGAAATATCTCCTAAACCGGATATCAGTTAAAAAAAAGATCTTGGTTAAAATTTTATTTTCTAAATGAAAGTGGCCACTTTGAGCCAAAATGGTTCATATAAAATAATATAAGAAAAATAAATAAAATAAAGTAAAACAAGAAATCAACTAAGTTTGAATTAACAACACTTAATATTTATTTAATTATAGAAAAGAACAAACTTAGTACCGTGTGCAAAAGGTGTTTCTATCCTTAACAACTTGTTTTTTTTTTTCTAACGCTTGAATCAAAGAGTGGCTTTAATTTTGTTAACACAAAAACGCACTAAGTGCGTGTATCACGACACTTCAGTAAAATTAGCACAAGATTACTTTTTATGTTTTTAGGAGGCAGGCGGCAAACATTTACATTTACTTTCATGGTCGTCTTGGATCACAATTTTCTTTTGACCACCACAGGATATACTTCTTAATTTGACGGAAAAATCCAAATATTATTATCGAATACATCGCTCTAAAAAAAATAATTAAAGCAACAATCATTGTTCATTTTTGTGACTTTCCAGACAAGAGACTGCAAAACAATTAACTCCTAAAATCATATTCTAAAATCATAAGATGTTTTGAAGTCTGAATATTTACATTAATTCAGACTTCAAAACATCTATTAAATTTTCTCCAGCAAAACTCAAAGAACATTAGCCGGTTTCTATTAAATATGTGCCCATAAATTAAATAATAAAGGAACGGTCAATTGTGACATAAATATATTAATTTAAAAGCAAAAATTAATCGAATTTTGCAATTTGAAAAATAAATTTTTTTTGGTTTGAACCATGGTAAAAAAATACCAGATAAAGATTAATATTTTGACAAATCTAACTTTACAAAAAACTTATTCGATGCTTTATGTTTGTAATGAAACAAAAAGCAAGATTTAAACTAAATTGCTTGTGCTTGTTTTATTCCACTTTTTTAAATTTTTCTTAAGTGACTTTTCTAAAAAAAATTAAATTTTTTTTAAGTGTATTTTAATTTCGCCGAGTTAATTGATGCCTTCAAATATGAACACTTAAACTCAACAATTCAAACAGCAACTACAGTTTCTTCAACAACAACTACAATTTCTTTAACAACAACTACAATTTCTTCAACAACAACTGATTTTACTCAGATTCTGTCATCGAAAGACTTAAAACCAGAAAATGGATCAAAATATTTGCCAAATTCATCATTAATCTTGGACAGTCTTAAGTCTCGTGATAATGTTCTTGATAAAAAACAAAATGGAAATATGCAAGTGTATCAGAGTATGTTCAATGATCTTAATCGAATTAAATTCAGTGATATTCTTTCAATGGTTGCACTAGTCTTTCTAATTTTGACTTTGGTCCTGACTTTATTTTATTTGATTCGACGTATTAAGCGTTTTTACTTAGAATCAAAATTAAATGTGGACCAAGAAGCTAAAAAAGTATTCTTTAAATATCCTTAAAATTGATTTAAAAGTAGATCTAAATTGAAAAAATAACTTTTTATATACTTTGGTAAAAAAAAATAGATACTTCATAGAAAGCTTTGGATAAATATCTTTTCTTATGAAACTTTTTGAGCACATTTTTTTAAATCCTAATTAGTTTAAGTTTACATTTAAATATTGAATGACGAAACATTTAGCAGTTTTGTCAATTTTTATGTAGTATGTAGATTTTTTCTTTATATTTAAAAAAAAATTTGGGTCTTGCCTGATATGTTATCATTTGATAACAAAAAGTGTTATCAAGGGGGACCCTACCGGTTTTGTTATCAGGACTGATAACAAAAATGCTATGAGTCAGATTTGTTATCAACATTATTTTTATATAATATAAAACAGAATGTTATCAAAATATTTTGTATAATTTTGGATAATAAAAAACTTTAATAGTTCAATATATTAAAATTATAAAAATAAACTATAAAAATTTAATTACTTAATATCTAATTCGCATCAAAAATTCAAATAAATTTATAGAAGTTAATAATAAATAAAACTATTTTTTTTTATGAGACCGAGCAATGTGTAATTTTAAACAATCTCCTCCAAATATTTTCCACATTCAGGGAACATTTTTGCATTTTTCTATGTAAATGTTCTCTTTATTTTATTTTTCAAAATTCAATCTAGATGATTCACTTTTTTAAAATGATGATTGTGCATTAGTGATCAATAAGCTATGCAAAATATATTGAAATACTATAGTTTTTTATTAAACAAAATTATACAAAATATTTTGATAACATTCTGTTTTATATTATATAAAAATAATGTTGATAACAAATCTGACTCATAGCATTTTTGTTATCAGTCCTGATAACAAAACCGGTAGGGTCCCTCTTGATAACATTTTTTGTTATCAACTGATAACATTCCAGGCAAGACCCAAAAATTTAATATAGGATAAAATATTAAGTTTTTTTTTTTAAATAAAAAGAAAAAATGTTTGTTGCTTCTAGTGTTAAAACATCTTTTTCTGGTGCTATACTCACTCGAAATTTTGTCAGAAAACCGCCGCGCCTCAAAATATGGCAACAGGTGTATGTAATTCTATATTTAAGTATACACTGTAAACTTTTAAGCATCTTAAAAAAATATTGTTTAAAAAAATTCAATTAAATTACTCTAAATGGATTAATTCTTATTAGATCGATATTTTGAATAAGGTATTTGTACTCTTTTTAGTGAAAAACAGGCTATATAACCAATTAGATTTATGATATCGAAATAAGGTAAGCATCTTAATTGATTTTTTCAAATTAGATCAGAATATTATTTTTTACAAAGTATTAAAAAACTTATTTTCAGACAAAAGAAAAAAAAGAAAATAAAAATGATCAGATTTTGCCATCAGATAATAGTTTACAAGTAATTAAAATATTATTCTTTCAACTTAAAAAATGCGTCTAAAAATTAAATTTTTTTAGTGCTTCAAATCGGCGAATAAAAATGAACTAATTGTACCGATAAAAGATATAAAAAAATCAGACTCAACTAAAACATTCATTATAAGTAAAAATACAATTAGAGATGAATCTGAGTCAAATATTACGGTTAAGATTGAATCAATTTAAAAAATTTTGTATGGTTGATTAATAGTTTATGGAATTATTATGTAAATATTGTTAATATCAAAATATTTTTTTTAATTAAAAAGTATGAATAATAAAGTCCATTTGTCTAAAAAAAATTTTATTTAAAAATAAATTAAAATGAAAATAAAAAATTAAATTAAATAAAATAACGAAACAGTTGTGAAATAAAAAATAGCTGAATTTTTATCAGCTTTGTGTTGTCTCTTTTCTAAATTTTTATCCAAAACATTCACTCTTTTTCCAAGATCATCAACTTCATATAAATTATCATTATTCATGAAAATGCCCATAAAATGTTCAGAATTATAAACAGTGGTGCACAAAAATTGATAAATACAATTATTAATTTCCATTTTCATCGGTAAATCGTTTATATAAATATTTTCGCCTTGAGAAATTATAAATAAAAATTTTGGCTTTTTATAAAATACTATATCATGTTTAATTTCTGTTTGACATTCATTACACTCTTTACTAATGCAACAATACAACTGTACCGAATTTTGAAACTTTTTGAAAAAAATATTAAGAAGATTTTTTTTATAGATATGATTTTCGTTTCTCATGCAGTTCACATCACATTTTTGAACTATTTTATATTTTTGGTATTCAAAAAAATAACATACAAAAAATTCCAGTTGGGACCCATATAATGACAAAGTGTTGTTTGATAATGGTTGATTATACTTCAAAATTTTATTTATCCATAACTCTTTCGAAGAATTCCAATCTAAATTATCAATTTTGTTTATTATTTGTAAGATAATTTCTTTTTCATTTATATCGTCAAATACAGATTGTGACTGTATCTTTGATAGATACCAAAATGCAAATAAGTAATAGTCAATTGTACATGTGTTTGTAAGCATTACATTCTTCCCGTTATATTTTATATATCCTCCCCAAGCTGGAACATGTGATGTGAATTCCCATAAAGTTATATATGGTTCGACAGAACTGATATTTGACTCAAGATTGTTATAATCTAATTTAGAATTATTAATTTTCCTCTTTCTAATTGGTTTCAGAATATTATTGAAAGTATTTTCAAAATTTTTTGTTTTATTATTTTCCATACAGGGCCGGATTTCTGATTTGTCTTTTTCAAAATTTAAGTTTGAATCTCCATTCAAAATGCTATTGTTTTTGAGTTTTCGACGTTTTCTTTTTACAATCCTTGGTCTGTTTGGTGCTTCAAAAGCATCCATATTTATAAAAATTGAATTTAAATAATCAGCTGGCACAACAGTTTCTGAATGTTTCGAAAAACTTAAGTAGTAAATCAATGAAGCTACATGGACACAACAACCTGCAACTTTTTGACCCGATTTACAACTACAAAGATAACCTAAAATTTATTAAAAAAATTATTTTAATTTAAATTGTTAATTAAAATAATTCACCTTTTATAGATGAAGTATCATTTTTATTTGGAAGATATTGGACAAAAACTTTGTAAACCGTTCTAAAGCTTTTAATAAAATTACTTTTTTGGTTAATTTTTTTAGATTTTCTAAATTTTTGTTTTGGATTCTTGATTTGACTTCTTTTATGCCTCGACGTTATTTCGACCGCTATAATTTTGTAATTCAATAATTCTTCATTTGAAGAATAAATCGGAATATTCTTTAAAAAATTATCTCCAATTATGTAAGCTTTACCATTTTTGATCAAATCTCCAACGTAACTTTCGCAAAGTTTTAACTGAAATGATCCTAAGAAAATGTCTTGTTTTAATTCATTTTTAGTTAACTTGGGAAAATCTTCGATTTTAGATAATTCGATTTGAGGTATCATCTTAGTGTTTAGATGTTTTTTTAACAAAAAATCTAAATTATTTTCTTTTATTTTTATTCTTTCTTTTATCTTATTTGCAATATTTAGCGCATTTTCTCCATCAGGACAAACAGATTTGTGCACAAAATTACACATGGCACAAGCAATTCGATAATCAATTTGAATATGTCCAGCCTCAGTATTTCGAATATTATCTAAAGCTTGCTTATTTTTTAAATCACCAAACTTTTGTTCAATAATAAACCGACACTTAAGAATTAGTTTTATCTTAAGTCGTCCATAATTTATTAAAAGAAGATTACTTTTGTTACCAAGCGGCTATCACTTGTTTGAATAGTTGTAAGTTGTGTATTTTTTTTATTTTCTTTTACATTTTTCAAATCTTTTACGTTTTCTTTTTCGATTTGATTGCATGTCGGTATACGAGCCATTATTTTATATTCATTAATTAATTTATGAAATAAGTTTCTAAAGCCTTATAAAATTAATTAGATAATTTTATTTTTTTGGTATTAAATAAGCTTCTAAAAAATTTTTACCTCTATCTAAAAGAGCCAATGTTTTTTCAGGCAACAAGATATCAATCAAGTCTAAATCTCTTTTTAAAATGTATTCAAATATTTGAGAATCGTTCAAATTCGCCTCAAAAGGTCCGTAACAATCGATAAAATATCCATCTGCGCAACATATTCCAAATGGTTTAAACAATAAGTCCATTTTCTGTTCACTCCAGCATGCATACTGAAACTGATTATTGATACTTTTTTCTAGTCTAGTATATGTTCCATCGACTACTACAACCAAGCAATCTTTATCTATTCCATGAAGTTCAGTAACCATTTTGTTATTGTGCTTGAGGAAAAAATCTCTAGTTCTTGATTTGGCCCCAAGAAAGAATGGTACGAAATCTTTGTATATTGCTCTTCTGGCTTGATCCAAATATTTACTTATTTGACTTTGAGTCTTACTTTCGCTAAATAAAGCTGAAAGTGTATATTGATCTAACCCTTTTCTTAACCAATAACGATACAAAGCTATCAATTGTTCTTTATTCCGTCCAATATTTTCATTCATACTTGTTATGTAAGAAGAAAAATCTATAAATTGTTTTTTTGACCATCCTGTTACTTTGTAACAGTGTTCGTCTAATAATGTATTTAGATCCCGAAAATGATCGAACATTCCTAAGAAAATCGGACGACGCTTAAAAGCTAAAACTTCTAGTAATACAACCGTTTGAGCATTATGACTTTTTAGTTTGGTTTGGATTTTAAAAAACTCATCTTTTACAATAAAACCAGAATCATCCAGGTGGCGTTTGCAACAACGTGCGTGACGTTTTATGAAAATTCGGTGCTCTAAAAAAGCTTCTATAATTGAGTCAATTTTTACTTGATAAAGTCGATCATTTTTTGATGAACGTTTACAAATGAAACAAAAAGAATGTGACGGATAAGCTGTTAGCAGACTTCTGTACTTGGACATTCTACTTAAAAAAATTTAATTTGTTATATATCTAAGAAATCATAAGACCAAACATTGGCAAATTACTGCCAGAATCTGAAAATTTTAATTACATTAAATATTAAAAAATTTTATTTAAAATAAAAATCAAGCCTCAAAATTTTTTTAATTTGTTGACTTTTTTAGTATTAAGTCTAATGCATTGTGAAAGAGGAAGAACCCATTTGAGTGTAATTAAAAACTTAATGTTAAATATTAAGTAAGTACAGTACTAGGAGGCCTTTAAAAAGTTAGCGAATTAATTGGCCATGCTCTGAGAGACCAAAATGGTCTCAACACTATTTTGTCTTTTTCACGAAATTTTTTTTTCCATTGTTATTTTTGATTGAATTCTCCTCGATTACCAATTTGAAACATTTTTAGAAACAAAATGCATTTGCAAAGATCATATAAATGAACTTTGCGCATAGAAAATAAAAACCCATTTCCTTATTTTAAAGTTTAGAATAAGACCAAATTAACAAAAAAAATACTTTTATTGCTTTAAAGTATAAAATATCATCATTTTGCTCATCGTAGATTCCAAGTTTGAATAAAAAAAGTATCCAATATTCGTAACTAAAGTATAACTCTTTTTCAATCACTTTATTTACCTTTGTTCGCTCCGTGATATGAATCGATTCATCAATTGTAAAAATTGTAATTTTTTCGTTTACATTAAATCTAAAATTCAAAAAATAAATATTTTACAAAATCAAAACACAATAGAACCTTCTTATCTTTCTGCAGACGTTTTCATGAGATTGTTGTAGATGAATATAACCACTATGTTGTTCTAAGAATCCTTTTGTTGGGAGTTTTGACCGATTCACAGCTTAAGTATTGAAAACGATTGGAAGATATTTATCAAAGCAATTGTAAGATGAATTTTCTGTTATTTTAAACTCCTCTACTTTTTGACACATTACTGTAAAGCCGCAGGCGACCAAGCGAGCCTCATTAACAGAAATTGCAAAATTCAAATTCCTATTATTTTCGTCATTTGTAGTAAAATAAGGCTTTTTAGTAGAAGTTATATGTCTTGGATAGCGATGTAAAAGTGTATTTGAAGAAATATTCATGAAATAAAAAAAAACAGTAATAATTAAATACTGCTTAAAAGAAATATTTAGACTAGTCATTAGCAAGAATGGAAATTTTATCTAAATGAAAGGAAAATCGTATTGAAAAAATCTTTTTTTATTTATCTTATGAGTTCAAAAAAATAATTCTACAATACTTTTGCTTTTCATCTTATATTTTTTTTACTAAGTTCAAATTTTTTTGAACTCAAATTATTTACAATTTCATACTAAAAAGAAGAATGAATCTAAAATAATCGATTTTTTTTTATTAATTCAGATGATTAATTATTTTTCGAATTTAGATGAAAAAATGTTTTATTTTAAAAAATTAATTTTATTGACCATTCAAAAATTTCAGAAATATTCTAATCGAGAAATAAACAACAAAAGTTTTTTTTTTAAACTGAATGGCTTAAAATTTTACTGCATTCCAAAAACCGTTCCAGAAAACGTCTACCTACTCGTAGCCTAATACTATTCTTTATTAAATAGATTTTTGTTTTTATGATAAAACATTAATACCAAAAACAAATAAAGAAGGTCTGATTCGGCGTTTGTAAGGTGGTTGAACGGAATCAAGTAAAATTTTAAGTGTTGCAGTAAAATCTTATTTTATGATAATTTTTTTAATTAAATAAATCTTTAAAAACAAGAAGTCAAAAATGAAAAATTTAATATCAAAACTTTAAAAGTTTTAGAACAGTGGTTTCAACTGCATATTGAAAAGCCTTACGCAACTCGAAAAGAAAAACAAGACCTTACAAAACTTACTAAATTAAGTTATAAACAAGTTTCGAATTGGCTTTTAAATAGGCGAAAAAAAATGAGAAAAGACAATGAAAGCAAAAGACTAAGTGTTTCAAATAAAGTCATTTTGACAGAATTTTTTAATAATCAAACTAGACGACCAAATAAATCTGATATAAATAAACTTCAAACCATGACTGGAATTTCAAGAAAAAAAATCTTATATCATGGTTTGCTTATAAGAGATTTATTAACAAAAAATCTATTAATGCTTAAATTTTAATTTTAGAATAAAAAAACTTATTGCTTTAATTAAATTCTTTTATTTTATAACATTCAACTAAATAAAAAAAACTTAAATATACAAACAATTTTATTCTAAAAAACATGATTCTTTTATGAATTATTTTTAAAATTTTTACTTTATATTTTATTTTAATCTTAAGAAAATATTGAAAGAATTTGGTAAAGTTTCAAAATTACAGTTAAAAAAAAACCCAATTTAAAATAACTAAAGAATCCCAAATCATTTAACAACCCTCCAAGAAAAGAATTGATTCCTAAACCGATTGTATGACACACTTTTCTCCAAAAATCTATACAAAACTCGATAATTGCCTTTTTATAAAAATAATTATATTTATTTACAGTCTAAATGGTAATTAAATTAATTCTTACGTTCCATACTGATGTCCTATTTTCGCAAAACTGCTTTGTAAATAAGTCAAAAAATTGACTTGGTTGATCAATAACACATTCCTGATATTGAATCTCTAAGTTTTTATACTTTTTAATAACTCCATCAATTATTATTGCAACTAAGATTGACATAAGTCCAATGTTTCAAAAGCTTGGTATAATAAACACCTGCTTAATTGTAAAAAATCAGATAAAATAATTCAGTCGTCTGAAAAAAAATCTTTAATTTCAGGTGATCTTTTACCGCTTGTTTTTAATTTTAGTGATGATTTTTTCTCAAAAAGATTACATATCCCTTATTTTCCAAAATATTTGGATGAATTAAAAGATTTCTGCTCAACCTTTAATAATAATTTAAATATATAACATTTGTATGTAAATTCACTATTTCTTAAAAAGGATGAGGTCTTAGAAATTGTTTCACTTAACATCTTTGATGTTATTTCTTCAAATGAAACAAAATTAGATAATTCTATTCCCTTCTCTTTTTTTTATAGTTCTAATTATTTTTTAAAGCGTAAAGATAGAAATAGGGATGGTGGTGGTTTACTTGTCTTGGTTAAGAAAAATTTAAAAATTCTAAATTGTAATTTCTTTGATCAAATTGAAGCTATTTCAATGGAATTACAATGCAATAATGAAATCATTAATTTTCTTTTTAGCTATAAGCCTCCATCTACTGATAATTTATTCTTTATTAATTTCTTAGAGCAGTTCATTCTAACAAATGATACCAATAAAAGGCTTGTTCTTGTTTGTGACCTAAATATGGATTATTTAAATGGAGATATTAGGTTTAGGGAATTACTAAAAAACTTCTCTCTAAAAACAATTACCAATCAACCAACAAGAATTGGTATTAATTCCATTACAAAAGATATTAATGTTAAGTTAAGTCATATAGATCATATAATACATCAGGATAGTTTTGATTCTATTTATTCTATTATATTCTATATTAGGATGTCCTTTCAGTGATCACAAATTTCTTTTAGGCTCATTTTCTGTTTCAAAATCTATGAAAAAAATTAGCTTAAAATATTTTCGTTTGATTTCTGATAATAGTATTAGTAAAATTGGAACAATTTTTAAGTAAAATTGATTTTTCCTTATTGGATAAACTTTCAGTAATAGAAGATAAATGGAATTTCATTAAAGATAATATTCTGCTGTCCATTGATAAATGCTGTCCATTTAAAAAAATTAAAGATAGGAACAACCAAAAAAGTCCTTGGTTTGATTTTGAATTAAGAACCTTAAGAAACTATAGGGATTTTTGCTATCATAACTATTTAAATTGTAAGGATATAATTAATTTAAATGATTACAGGGAGGCTAGAAGAGATTTCAAAAAACTTAACCGTCAGAAAATGAAATCATATTTTGAGTCTAAATCATCAAATGATTTCAAAAATTCCAAAAAATTCTGGAATTTTTACAAGTCATCCATTAAAACTAGAGGAGATGCTGATCTTGACAGCTTTCCAGAAGAGCTAGTTTGGGATGATATAAAGGTTAATAATTCCGTTGATCAAGTTGAGATGTTTAACAGCTGCTTTGCATTTATTGCGTCTTCATCTTTGTCCGGTGAACATGACTCAGCTAAATTTATTTCTGACGGTTTTAAAGAGTTAAAATTAATTAATTTATTTCTCACACCTGGCTTTTCATTTCATGAGTTTTCTATTGATGAAATTAAAGAAGCCTTATATGAATTACCATCTTCAAGCTCACCTGGATATATTGGTATTCATCCTAGGATACAAAAAGGTCTACATGACTTTTTTGCTCCCTTACTACTTTTTCTTTTTAATGAATGTCTAAGATTAAAATCAATTCCT